>PISX010003467.1:0-136890 GCA_004024625.1 Mellivora capensis | reverse complement strand
TGATATCTCATTGTGGTTTTGATTTGTATTTCCCTGATGCCGAGTGATGTGGAGCACTTTTTCATGTGTCTGTTGGCCATCTGGATGTCTTCTTTGCAGAAATGTCTGTTCATGTCCTCTGCCCATTTCTTGATTGGATTATTTGTTCTTTGGGTGTTGAGTTTGATAAGTTCTTTATAGATTTTGGATACTAACCCTTTATCTGATAGATTGTTTGCAAATATTTTCTCCCATTCTGTCAGTCTTTTGGTTTTGTTAAATGTTTCCTTGGCTGTGCAAAAGCTTTTGATCTTGATGAAATCCCAATAGTTCATTTTTGCCCTTGCTTCCCTTTCCTTTGGCGATGTTCCTAGGAAGATGTTGCTGTGGCTGAGGTCGAAGAGGTTGTTGCCTGTGTTCTCCTCAAGGATTTTGATGGATTCCTTTCTCACATTGAGGTCCTTCATCCATTTTGAATCTATTTTCATGTGTGGTGTAAGGAAATGGTCCAATTTCATTTTTCTGCAAGTGGCTGTCCAATTTTCCCAACACCATTTATTGAAGAGGCTGTCTTTTTTCCATTGGACATTCTTTCCTGCCAAAGCTTTTAATTTTAATAACATATAAATCCAATTTGTCTATTTTCCCTTTTTTTAAAATATAGATATAATTTTGACATGTAACATTACATTAGTTTCAGGTGTAAATATAATGACTTAATATTTGTATATCTTATAAAATAATCACCACAATAAGTCTAGTTAATACATATCACCATTGGTAGTTATAAAAGGTTTTTCTTGTGGTAAAACTTTTTAAGATCTTATGAAAAATTTTGAGTTGTTCTTATGGATGATGGTATGTCTTTCTCTTTCTTTTTACTTACCCATGTTCACTGTAATGGTGGGGAGGAGAGCACATAGTGACCAAAGCTGGAGTAGCCATCTTGGACCATCAGGTGAATTTGGCAATGGAAATGATGCCAAATGGACCACAAAGTAAAAAGATCTTCTTATATTTTACTTGAGAGAGGAATGAACTTTATCTGTTTTTAAAGCTAGTATTAGCCTACATTTTTTGTTATTCACAGACAAACCTATTTCTAGTTAATACATTAATCCTTTCTTACACGCTACTCTCAAATCTTGATACACTAACTTACCTTGGGCAAAGTGTCTCAAAACCAAGTGCTACTACCTTCTCTCATTCTATCCTCTTCACCCTGGAACACAGGAACCAGTTAGAAGAAAAGCACACACAAAAAGCTCCACCTAGCTCATTAAGAGTGGTAAAATTTTCCTTTCATGTGTAATAATTATCAATAAAGTTTGTAGAGTTACTTTCTGAAAAACAAAAACAAAAACAAAAAAAAAACCCAACTAAGTGCTACTAGAAGATAATCTCTCCTTTTGCTGTCTGTGAAATATGGCAAAAGATAAATGTCCTTTATGATATTTCTGTTCTTCAGATAACTTATTTGCCAGTTTGTGGCAATTTTATTTACATCTGTGGGAACCACTTGGTTGAATTAATATTCATGTGGACTCCAAATGCGCTTTTATTTTTCTTATCATGGTAATGAGCAACACTCAGAGAAATCATCTAATGAAGTTACGATGAATGGTGAGGGTCTTCTACAAAGGAAGTCCCAGAGCCTCTTTATTTGTCTTCTTTTATTTGCACAGGTGCTCTCTCTTATCTTTCAGCTAGCTGACATTCAGTTTTGTGGCCAAGGTTATTGTCTTTCAAACATATTACTTGTTCTTTATGCCAGTTACCGGAGGCATACAATACATGCTGTATGGTAAGAATCAAAATGTTTATTTAGATATCACTGGGTCTTAGAATTTTAGAACTGGATGGTATGTTAGCAATCATCTGGTTCAAAGACTTATTGCATATATGTTTTTGTTTTGTTTTGTTTTTAAAAGGGGAAAAGGCAGAAGGAGAGGGAGAGAGACTCTTAAGCAAGCTCATGCCCAGAGCATAGCCTGATGTTGGGCTTGACCTCATGACCGTGAGATCATGCCCTGGGCCAAAATTAAGAGTTGGACCCTTAACTGACTGAGTTACTCAGGCACCCCATTACATATGTGTTTTAATTGTCTTTTTTCTTTTACTGTTTATTACAACCAAAGATTCTTCCATCTCAATAGTATCTTGTCAGTTTGGCACAAGTTAACTGCAAGAAAATTTTTTTAAGTTGTCAGAGTATAATTCATAAGAAGGAAAGAGTAAGCAGAAAATATAATTAAGAGCACTGTGAATGTGAAATCTGAATTCAGAAGACACTTTATCAAAGGCTCATCTAAAGCTGGTGATGAGTTAAGTATGGACTGATAACTGGGGAGTTACAGTGATTGAATACTTGGTTTCTACTTAATTATAGAGGGGACATTAATCTCCATCAAAATAAGTAGTTAAGCTTCATAAAAATGCAGAGAAAGAAACTCCTTCCCAATGGCCCATGACTATTACCTTAAATATGAGTGTCTATATTCTTGTATGCAGACAGGTTCTCACTCTGTAAAATGTAAGCAGTATAATGAAAAGATTAGAATTGTCTGACAGAGACACTATGACTTCTTCAGCATTTAAGCGTGCACAGAGAAGTGTGGTCATATTCAATTCATTCATTCATTCAAATGATGTTCATAACGATATTGAACCCAAAACAGGACCAAATAAAGATTCTTTCCTCTTTTTTTCAGCTCTTGGAGATAGTTTGAGAATGAGTCATGGCTAGAATTTTATTTTATTTATTTTTAAGATTATATTTATTTATTTGACAGAGAGAGAAAAGAAAGAGAGGGCACACAAGCAGGGAGAATGGGAGAGGGAGAAGGAGGCTTCCTCCCCACCCCACCCAGAGCAGGGAGCCCAATGAGGGGCTCAATCCCAGGATCTTAGGATCATGACCTGTGCTGTAGGCAGTCACTTAACAACTGAGCCACCCAGGCGTCCCATGGTTAGAATTTTAAACCAGTTGAAACTTCATAGTCAAAGAGCATGTTTTTGTGCAGTTTTGAGAGACTCTATTAAGTAACGGCCTCTTTATTAGTTTCAACTGGTTCCAAGAGGTTGACAAATCAGAGTAGGGGATGAAGGGAAGGAATAGTCACTCATGCATGTTAACATGGTGTACTGATTCTGTTGTGAGGATTTGTGTCTTTCCAAATTAGAGCGTCTTCTGGAAAACATTTCTATCATCCTCATGTGTTTATTTATTCTGTCTTTCAGAGTTAGCATTTGTCTTTAGAAAGGGTGTGTGTGTGTGTGTGTGTGTGTGTGCTTGTGCGTGTACTTGTGCTTATTCTGATATGAAGAAATGATTTCTTGATGGAGAATCAAGAGAATAAGCAGTCTCACATCATGTGCCTGCTGCTGGAAGATCTGGAGGGAGAATAGATTTAGAAGTTCCGGGCCCATCTTGGACCACCATTTTGCAGGATTTTGAATGCCAGTGGGTAAAATTTTCCATCCTGCTGATGCATCCTGCTCCCACTCTCTTGTTAATCTAGGCCTGTGTTTCTTAAACCTAAGCACACCTCAGAATTACCTGGAAATCTTGTTATGCTCCAGGCTGCTGGGTTTCCCTCCAGGTAAGTTCCTACGTAATACTGAGCTTCTCATTTGGGGATCACATTTTGAGAAACACTGATCTAGACTAAATAATGTAGATATGAAGAAATGACTTTTTGAAGAGAGAAGCCTGGATCCTAGGAAAAAATAATCTCTCTTGGTAGAGGGAACGAACTTGTGAAAGATAACTGGTGTTTTATGGGTATTAAATCACTTAAGCAACAGTTTATTTCAAGAGTTGAGGTTTCAGAAGGATGGCATGACTTTTGGGGTCATCCAAATAAATGTACAGAAGAAGCCGTTCTTTCTTGAAGGGCAGATCTTGAGAAGAATTTTTTTTAAGATTTTAATTATTTATTTGACAGATAGAGATCACAAGTAGGCAGAGAGAGAGAGAGAGGAGGAGGAAGCAGGCTCCCTGCTGAGCAGAAAGCCCAATGCAGGGCTCAATCCCAGGACCCCAAGATCATGACCCAAGCCAAAGGCAGAGGCTTTAACCCACTGAGCCACCTAGGTGCCCCGAGAAGAATGTTTTTGAAATGAGTTTCAATTTTTAGACTTGAACATAATGATGCAGGCCATGCGGTGTAGTTGTGTTGTTCTGCTGCTGAAGACCCATACACTGATTTGACCGGCACCATCACATATATCCTGGTAAGACTTGTTTTAATGGAGACCCCCAGATTCTAGTCCTAGTTATTCTTTTTTTTTTTTTTTTTTAAGATTTATTTATTTATTTGACACGCAGAGATCACAAGCAGGCAGAAAGGCAGGCAGAGAGAGAGAGAGGAAGCAGGCTCCATGATGAGCAGAGAGCCTGATGTGGGGCTTGATCCCAGGACTCTGAGATCATGACCTGAGCCAAAGGCAAAGTCTTTAACCCACTGAACCACCCAGGCACCCCTTGTCCCAGTTATTCTAACTTACTATGTTTGGAATGGGGCCAGGAGCATGCATATATATATATATATATATATATATATATATATATTTTTTTTTTTTTTTTTTTAGAAGATTCCCAAATGATTTTGATGGAAGGACCTATAAAGTACTGAAGTAGTGTATGTAGGCTCATTCAAATAGCTGCATGGGGAGGAAATGCATTCTTTCTAGGATCAACAACTTATTAGAATAACCATAATTTAAAAACTCATAGTTACGTTGAGTCAAATTTAAACCTTTTTAAAACTGATGCTTTCATAGTTTTGGTTCCAGTTCAGCTTTCTTTCTTTTTTTCTTTTAAAGATTTATGTATTTATTTTAGAGAGAGAGAGTGAGAGAGAGAATGAGCACAAGCGAGCATGGAGGAGAGGTAGAGGAAGAGAGATTTCCAGCAGACTCACCCTTGAGTGTAGAACCCAGTGCAAGGGGTCCATCTCATGACCCTGAGATCATGACCTGAGCTGAAATCAAGAGTTGGATGCTCAACCAGCTGAGCTACCCAGCTGCTCCCCTAGTTCTCCTTTCCATATAGTAAAGTAGAACAAATCTATAAATTATTCCTTATGACAATTTTGCAGTTTTTACTACACTTTTTTTCTGAAGGTTGCCTATCCATGATTTGGTCAAATGTTCATCTAAAACTTGACTTACAGACTTTCTATATCCATGTCATACTCCAATTCATTAAAGTTCAATTTTAATTTCTGGAATTTAGAATTGAATATAGTGCTTCATTTCAATTTAGAAATCTGGCCATTGGACATTTCTTAGTACAACCTGAGTTATATAGGCTTTTTCTTTCTTTCTTTTTTTTTTTTTTAAACGTACAACACTTTTGGATTGTATAAAACTTTCAATCAGCTAATTTTCCCAAATCTTGTGTGTGCATGTGTGTAAACAGTTTTAAAACCAGAACACAAGGAAGTTGGGAACTCCAAGGTAGGAATCATAATTTCATATATCTACATGGGGCTAGCAGCTAAAAGATAAATATGTGACTTAGGCCAGTTGTAAACAATTGGGAATGATAGAGTCTATAGCAAGATGGAGAGATCATATTCCACCTAAGGGCTTTAAAATTAAAAAAAATTTTAAAAACATTGCCTACTGAAGTTGAACACAAATTATTCCAAATCAGAATCTTACCAGTGGGCCAAATGAAGTCATTTCAGCTCCCTTTGTTAGGTCAAAAAGTTGAGAGGCTTGGAAAATGTTTCCATAGATTCTTATGTTGTTGATATTTTTAAAAATATTTTATTTATTTGACAGAGATCACAAGTAGGCAGAGAGGCTGGCAGAGAGAGAGAGGAAGAGAAGCAGGCATCCTGTTGAGCAGAGAGCCTGATGCAGGGCTCGATCCCAGAGCCCTAAGATCACGACCTGAGCCAAAAGCAGAGGCTTTAACCCACTGAGCCACTCAGGCGCCCCTGTTATCGATATTTTTAAAAAGAGATCTTTAGGAATAAGAATGTCGTTTTACCATCCGTTCTTTGAGAGCTTCAGTTTTTGAAAACATGCTAATAATTTGAGTTTACCATCCATAATCAGGGTATGTTGTGCAAGCACATCGTTCTGATGCTCATTTCCCCAGTTACACAAGTGAGGTTGCTATGTAAAACTAGGAGTACAAAAGACAGTTTCCACCACAAAGGATTTCCCCAGTAGGCATCCACCTAGAGTCTAATTGAAAATGTTTACATGTTTCCAGCACTTGCGTGCTTATGTTTATTTTTATATGCATTCCTTCCAACCCGTAAATTGAAATTTCTCTTGGGCAAGTGACCTTTTTTTTAATTAATTTGTAGTCTTCCCATAACATATCACAAGCTGTTACATTACAATGGGCAATTACTGTTGTTTGCTCACTGAATTCTAAATCGATTTGTGAAATCTCTGATAATGGCCTATAGAGCCCCATCTTTACATTAGAATAAAGGTATTCCAACTCTAGAACTTTGCTTCAGCTGTACATCTGCTTTGATCCGCTCCTTCCTCTACACTCTATGCCGGTCACAGTTGGGATGGGTTACGGAAAGTTGAGAGTTCTTCCAGGATCCTTGTTGAGGTGTTCTAACAGCACCTGTCTTCTGGGTTCATGCCACACATTCTCAACCCAACTAGCTGCTATTTTCAGTGTTGAATTTAGTCTTAAAAAGACTTCTGAGTACATTGTGATTAAGGCCCTCACCATTATTAACTTATAAACAAACTCTATAGACCTTCTCTTTTAGCTTTAGGGTCTAAAGGTAATGTTTGAGCTTATTAAACTCTTAAATCCTTCTGCTAAAGGAAGTAAACGTTGTTGGGCTAGTTGTTGTCGTAACCATGGCTTCCTAAATTGTGTTTTCTTTTACAAAGCCATTGTCTTTGGCCAAAGAAGCTTAATTCGGGGGAAATGAGACCGGAGTGTCACCAGCCAGAGGAAGCCCACAGCTTCTATTAGCAGAGCTGCTGATGCACTTTCTTATCTCAGTTGTGGCAATAATTCCGCCAAGACTGCCTTTGATTTAAGGCAAAGCTCTAGTTCAAACCTTTTCCTCTTAAGCTGTGGGTATCTGTAGGAGTTTATTTATTTATATTGATATGTGCTGTAGGGGATTTGGGACTACATAGAGCTTGATGAAATCTGATTTGAAAACCTTAGAAAAACAAGGTGAAAGCAACCTGATGATTTTGTGTACCCGGAAGCCAGAAGAATAGCTCCATGCTGGGCTTTTTTATTCCACTAATCAGTGTAGTAACAGGAGCATGAAAAGTAGCTTTCCAAACTCTCCCCTCCCTAAATTCTCCTTGCACACTTAAAAAAAGGCACAGTTGCCTCAATCACTTTTTTTTCCTGTAGTCAAGAACAGATTGTAATAATCAGGATATTTTGCGGAGTATCCTTTATCCTGGAATATCAGATCGTGGAGTGAAAACTAAAGAGGGGCCGGCCTGTGGGTGGTTGCCTGTAAGACATCTACAATTTGTTTTAATTAAAATTGGAAAAGAGGTACCAGAATATTCATTCTTCTTCATATCATTTAATCTAAGTGAGAATCTGTGATTAATCTCTTTTGAGAAAGTTGTCATAATTTTTTAATGTGAGTTTGAAGAACCCCAAAAGGGTGGGCATTTAACTAGCAGTTTTTACATATAAGCCATTTGATTTGGCCAGGTTCCCCGCACTGGTCTGTGCTATGGAGTGCTGGTCTGAGTTGGAGGCAGCAGTGAGAAGGGGGAGGTGACCGACTATAACTTAGTCCCAATTTTCTCACTGCCCGGCTATGTGATCTTAGGCAAGTAAGTAGCTCTCTATGTTTTATGGTTTGGAATTATAAGATAATGGGTGTAGAATTAGATTATGCCTCATCAAAATTTCTGTATAGAGTTGGTATTACCAAATGCAGATGCCCTACTGAAATGAAAGGTTATCACAAGAAGCATTAAAGAGTATTTCAGAAAACTCAAAAGGATAACCCAGTGTTTATAGTAACACACTCTGCACTTGACTGGAAACAAAACTGGTTATAGTATGAGGGAGATGGCTAATTATGATCTGAGGGTTGATTGGAAAAGATTTTTTTCCACCAATAGTTTTCCAGCTACTAACAGCCATCCTGGAAGAGGTATGCTTTAAATGCCAAATTCATCAATTAAAAAGAAAGCTGTGACTTCTCAGCCCATATATGCAATTTATTAGAATTGTGGTTGGAAGGATCAGACTGTAGAGATAGCATAAACTGGAACATTTATAGTACGTTTATTCAACTATAGCTGTTAGCTTATTTTACTTAGATGAAATCAACCTATCCATAGATTTTTTTTTTTTTAAGATTTTAATTTATTTGTCAGAGAGCCAGAGGGGAGAGGGTACAAGCAGGGGGAAAGGCAGGCAGAGGGAGAAGAAGACTCCCTAATAAGCAAGGAGACAGATGTGGGACTTAACCCCAGGACCTGGAGATCATGACCTGAGCTGAAGGCACTTAACCGACTGGATGCCACCCAGGCATCCCTATCCATGGATTCTTCCAACAAAAAACATTATAAGCACCTTCTATGAGTCAGGCACATATGCTGCTCTGGTTTTTAAAGCAAAGGGCACATCTCTATTTCATATTTTTTTGCATCTGGTTATACATATTTTCATTGGGGAATATTTTTTTTCCCAAGCCTCCACATTAATTATAAAATGTTGAACCACTTTTTCTATGGAGTGGTGGGGTCTCTATTGGCATCTTGGACATATATTACAATTCTTGAGTTATTTTTAGGTATTAATGCTCAGGCCAGTCCCACACACATATCTTGATTCAAACTTCTGGGCTTCTGCTTCTTCTAGGTTCTGTTGACTGTGCTGGAGTGGGAAGAAGGGAGAGCTAACAGGGCCAGCATCCCATTGTTTAACTTTCTCCATTTTGTGGATCTCTCCTACTTGGTTGTCATTATGCCTATGATTAACCTTGCCATTGGTGGGGCAAGGGTTCAAAGCTTGCCTTAGTCATGGGGGACAGAGCCTTTAAACTTTTCCCTATGCACAATCCCTGACATGGGGAATCCAGGTCTGGCCAACGTCTTCTACTGTCTCTCCATAAGTGTCTTCCTCACAGACTCCTGCTGCTGAGATCACCTCACAGTATAGTTGAGCGTTCTTGGAAGAAGCCCCAACAAAGCTTTTAAAGCCCAGCTACACTTTCCAGAACTCAAGGGGAGGGCAGGTTGCCCTGTGGCTGCCTCTCTTTCCAACTCTTTTTCCCTTTGTTTGGGTAGAGTCAAAGGAAGATCAACATGTCCTACTGCCTTAGCAGATAGCCAACAGAGGAATGAGATTATGGTTTTACTCTGATGGAATCACTCAGAATCTTTACACTTTTGGCCTCTGGGAGGAGAAGGAAGCTCCTGCAGAAGAAAGGGAATTGTCACCAGGCACCAGAACTTGTAGGCCTCTGAGGACTCCAAGGCATGTTCCTCCTTTTCCTAGCACTCTCATTTTATGGATTTGGGAGTGGAGGGTTGTAGTGTTAGGTGACCATCCTCTATTGTGCTATCCTTTGGAAAATACTGAGGGGAGATCCATGGCCCCATTTTGGGTGGTTCTCCTTAGAAAATGGAGTATACAGCACCCTTTTTTCAGTTCTAGGACTTAGTTACAAATCAAGGACAGAATGGAAATACCCTGTCATCATGTCACTGCAACTCTTGATTTAACACCATTTGTCTACATAGGAGTGAGTTTCTTTAGATTTTTGTTGTTAATACAGAGAGAAACTCAGATTGTAGTCTTAGCTAACAAGGTTAGTACTTAGTGGTGAAAATTTCTTGAGCAGGTAAAGTTAACCAGAAATCTGAAAACTCTTCAAAATTTTAGTCCTCATTGGTTCATCCGTTGCAAATTGATACTGTATGTGGCTTCAACTGATTGTCTCCTAGTAGAATCCAGAGATCAACAGAGTAGGAAAGACTTTATTTACAGGAGTCTCATAATTCATCAGCAGTTTGGAGCATGTGACTTTCTGCTTATAAACTTATTTTGCATCTTTGATGTCTATGAGACTTCAAAGTTTCCCACAGCATATGGCATGGAGAGAGAAAGAATACACGGTCACTTTGTTAAAGGATCTCTCCAAATGAATATTATGCTATAAATTTATGTAACTAGTGAACATTTAGAAGAAAACATACTCCTACTTCAAATTACTCCTTCCAATATGTCTTCTCTTTCCCTCTTTTATTTTTTCCCTTAGGAATTTTAGTAATCTAGCATACTGTACCTTTTGCTTTTTTATCTTATTATCCTCTGTCTTCCCCCATTAGAATGTGTGCCTCAGGAGGTCAAGGAATTTGTTTTGTCCACTGTGGTACTCTACTCCAGAACAGTGTCTGGCACTTAGAAGGGATTATGTATTCATGAATGAAGAAATGAATGAATGAATAACACATCTTTTATAGTCCACATTTCCAAGCATCCACAAAACACACATATGTTCTTACTGCCAAATATAAGAAGCACACCAGAGCATCTTAGCTAAGTTACCACAATCTGTGTTGGATTACTTTTAACATAGACTATTTTGGTAGAAAAAAAATTTAATGTGGGGATTTGTCATTATTTTCACTTGATTTGTATCTAGGTCTTCAACTTCTCCCTGACTTTTATGGAAGCTAAGGCAGGAATTAAAATATCTTGATTTTTTTTTTCAGTTCTCAATGATGTCAGTAGTGAAAAAAGAAAATATGAAACTATCTTATTAAAAAAAAACCCTCTATTCTTGGCATTTCCAGAGGAAGGACAGAGGCCCAGAATACAGAGTTGGGGTTGTGGTGTTCATTGGATTCTCTCTTGTCACTTAGGAATGTGA
Organism: Mellivora capensis; assembly: GCA_004024625.1. Taxonomy (NCBI): domain Eukaryota; kingdom Metazoa; phylum Chordata; class Mammalia; order Carnivora; family Mustelidae; genus Mellivora; species Mellivora capensis. Next base: position 126,049 of record PISX010003467.1, on the reverse strand, counting down.
GGTAAGAGACATGGTAGAGACTCAAAGTTAGTGGGGTTGCTGATGTTGAAAGGCCAGCCTGGCTGTGATGAGATGTGTATGGCCATGAGGCAGAGATCCAGGACTCAACCAACTAACCACTAGGGCAGAAATGTGTCCCCAGTATTATATTCGGATGACAGTCAGTACATCAGACCCAACAACACCTTCATTTTAAAATGCAAGAGTAGAATGATGGGTCATGTTTAGTGGTATTAAAACATATTCTTATTTGTTTTAGTAATTGTTTAAGCATGGTCATTTCTGACTCAAAATAGACCTTGATGAAGGACATTTTCAGCTTTACATGTTTTGGGGCCCTATTCCTGGGTTCCCTGGGGAAGCTATCCTTTTACTAGGGTCAGAATGACTTCCCCAAATTCCAGAGCATGGGCTCTAATTCTGCCCTGAGCACATAATTGTGCAACTGCTTCGTTAGCAAATAACCTGAAAGAAACACTTCCAATTAAAGATAAGGGTAAAAATCTTCCTAAATTCCAATCCCACACCTCCAAAGCCTGCAACCCTGCACATACTAAATGCATAAGACAGAGTTTGTAATTTTCTGAAATGTCTTTCATCCTGATGATTTATAACTCTTGATGTAACAAAAAACAGAGAACCTTGTATTAAACATTCCTTCTTGGGAGCACTCTCCCCTTTGTGAAGATTGTGTGTCCTGGGCAGCAGCTGTCCTTAATTGGTCTTGAATAAAACTCTCTTCCTTCTTTTCTTTTCTTTCTTTCTTTCTTTTTTTTTTTTTGTAAGGAATTCTCAAAGGTTTGTTCATTTTGCTTCTGACAATAATGAAAATGCTGGTAGCTTTGAGACACATTTCTTTCTTGAACGGTGTTGGCATCTCAGCTCCTGTGAATAGTCCTTGAGTCCTGAAACATGACAGTCTTGGCTGAGAAAGTGAGAGAACAGCAATAATGTTGATTTCTACACTCACAACATATGATTAACAAAATTCAGAGTTGACTCCCCGGGGTTATGTTGTTGTTGTTAGTTGATTAATTGTTTATGAAAATGAAATTCTGGTGGGGAGCTAGATGACGCAGTCAAGCAATGATAGCTGGAGAATGTCAACATGTTCTTGTGACCCAGGCACAACAGGGAAGGAATTAACTGGATAGAGACTTGGCCTCACTTGTTCAAAGAATAATGCATTTTGCTTTATACTGTAGTTGTTGTGGAAACACCTCTGAATAAGAAAATTATACACTAGGATACCATTGTGTGACTGGGAACATACTCAATTTACCTAAATAACCCTTCTTCCTCTCATTCTGCCCCCTTTTGCTTGCTTACTTCTCATTTGTTCTTTTTATTGCTTTCACTTATTTTCAGATTCTATTGCCTGGTGTTGACTTGTGTTTGAGAGGCTGAGTTGAAAATGCTCTTAACCCTTTTCCATCTCTGTATCAAAGGTAAAATAATTGAGCCATGAAGGTCTCCACTGAGCCTCTTTTTCTTCATCCTTTCTGCTCAGCTTGCCCTGCCTGTTTTTTAAAAGAAAACAGTTGCATTTATTTTATTTCTTCAAACTGTTTCTTGTTGTTGTTGTTTTCCATTTCATTTTATTGTTGCAAGCACTCTTAATTGGCTGAAGTCACAGAGAAAACCACTTAGGGTTTGGCCTCCAGCTGATAAAAGCCTGTTGTCCTTTGGACTAGAAGAGAGTTTCTGTTACTCATTTTATATCTGATTAGTTGTAGAGTGAAGCTTAATAAGACAAAAAAATCTAATACAAGCGCTTTATGTTTTCATCCCTTTTAAGCAACGTATAATGTAATATAATTAAATACTTAAACCACTTCATCTCCACAGTGTGGAGTGCTACACTGAATGTGGTGTGTGCAGGAGTGCAGCAGGCGCAAGTTTCAATTCTGAGCTCCCTTCTTGGTAGCTCCCACCAGGACACATCACTGTTGCAAGCCTCAGGGTCCTCATCTGAAAAATAGCTCTGTGAGGGGTTTTGGGGTGTGGGCTCTGACCTTGATTGCCTGCCTTGACAACCCAGCCTTGTCACTTAACTGAGCAATCTTGGGCAGATTATCTAGTTGTCTTGTGACTCAGTCTTATCAATTGTAAATGGGATAGTAATAGAAGTCCTGCACAGAGTTGTGGAAGTCATGACTACTGAAAGACAATGATAATAAGGCACTTAAACTAGCCATAAACTTTCACTAGCTATTATGACTGACCATTTCGTGATAGTTTGCATGAAGATCCTGAAGGCATACAACAACTGTCACTTCTCCTTTATTTCTTTAATCTTAATCAAATTATTTTCTTTTTTCAAAAAAGGTTTATTTATTTGTTAGATAGAGAGAGCATATACACATGGGTGGGGTTTGGGACACAGAGAGAGAGACTCTAAAGCAGGCTCCACCACGTAGCATAGAGCCCTACAGAGGGCTCGATCTCATGACCCTGAGATCATGACCTGAGCCGAATCCAAGAGTTAGACGCTTAACCTACTGAGCCACCCAGGAGCCCCTTTTACCAAATTATTTTCTGCATTTAATTCTTTTATTTGTTTGTATGTTTGACTTCTGTATCATAAACTGTTAGCATCTGCATAAACGCCAGAATCCTACTTGTAGTAATTGTTATGAGTAACATTCTTGCTGTGATATACCAGAGTCCGACGGTTGACTTTTGGTGGAAAGCAACATTACCCTTCAGTGCCCACTGAATGCCGTACACCGTACCAAATTATCAAATTCAATGTCTGTGCGTGTCCTTGGGAACTTTCACTCTGGGGAGCTACCCTATTGAACAGCACTGCCTCCCCATCTGATGAGCAGCAAAACTTAGAAAGAGAAAGAAGCTAAAGAGTGAATTAATTTGAAAACAAACAGACAAGGGGAAATGTGAGCTTAGGGAAGGCTTAGCTTAGGGTTAGTTTAGGGACAGCAAATATGTGCGTTTCCCGTAGCCTGCGGCTGTCGTTGCTGGGATCGAACACAGTTTTGTGATGTTTTCAGCCCAATTCTCCATAAGGCTGCAGTCAGCACTGGCCTCTTGGTTGTTAGCTGTCTGTTGGAGATAAAATAGTGTGGTCAGCTTTGTTTTTCTGGGTTGGGCGAATGTCACCTTTTGGAAAAATAATTAGATCTTTAAGTGTCTCTAGTCCTTCCTAAACATGGAAACAAGCTTATGTTTGGATTTTCAAATTCTGAAGATGGTCCTTTGAGCTAGAAGTTTCTTTTCCTGAGGAAAATTTGAAAGGTTTTCTGCATGGGCAAAGGAAGGGTTTAGGCAAATGATGTGTTAACATCATATTTGTATGTTCATTTGACATGAAAAACTACCAAACTATCTTATTTTCATTCTTCGAATGAAGAATCGCTCCTTTCATGTTAAAACTAGTTTTTAATGAGTGATACTGTGTCCGTCTATACCTCTTCACCTCACGGAGTCTCACTAAGGATCATATATACCGGGACTCATAAAACCGTGGTACCACTGATTTTATTTTACTTGCAAAACAAATCAGTTATTTTATCATTTTCAGATAATGTTATGCTTTAGAATCTTGGATCAGATAGCCCTAGTAGCCTACAAGAAGGAATAGATTTGTGCTTTATAACACATCTTACTATTTTTACCAGAACTTGGTGGGCCAAAAGTCACTTACAACGACTGAAGTGTATTTTTAAATTTTTTATTTTATTTTTACCTTTTTCCTAAGAAATATTCCTAGGCTTACTGTCCACTGCTGTGTCAGTCCATGTTCCTTAGGCTACCCGAAAGCAAAAGGACAGATTTTTTTTACCAGTGAATACACACGGACCATCCAGAGCCCAGAGGTCCCTTTACTTGGACAACTTTGTCATTTGTTTTCATTTTCTTTCTTTCTTGCTTTTTAAAAGATTTTACTTATTTATTTTAGAGAGAGAGAGAGAGGAAGCACAAGTCAGGGGGTGGGGAGGGGCAGAGGGAGAAGCAGACTGCCCTCCCCCACCCGCCAAGCAAGGAGCCAGAGGCAGGACTCGATCCTAGGACTCTGGGATTATGACCTGAGCTGAAGGCAGATGCTCAACCATCTGAGCCATCCAGGCGCCTTTGCCTTCATTTACAGTAATGATACAGGCCTTGCCGGCCAGAGGATGAACATGATTATAATATGAGGCCCCGATGCAAATGCAGGAGCAGACAAGTGGAGGCTGAGGTACAAGGAACGTCGTGGAAGAAATATTTCCTGCAAGATTCAAAGAGTGGAGCAGCTCATTCCCGGCAAATATTCTGTCTCTGCTCCTTAATTGAGGGGCCACTAGGCTTCACTTTTTAACAGCCACTACAGATGATCTAGTGTCCAGAAACTTCACAGCCAGAAAAACTGGCTTAAACAATTCTTTAGGTTTGTCGTATTTCTGGCTATCCTTCCTCACCCCACCGCCGCAGCAGCCACTCACAGTGTTTCAGAAAGTAAGTCTTCCTGTGAGAAATTTGAGAGGCATGACTGAAAATAAAGGGTGAACTTGCCTTTGCACATTACCCCTGCCATGGGCAGGTCCTTGGTGTCGCCTACCTTTGCATATTCCATGATTTCTGCCTGCAATTCACTTCCTCTTTGTTTATTGTCCAACTTCTGCCCATCTTTCAAGGCTCAGCTCACAGCATTTCCTTTAAGAAGACTTGCATGTACTTCCCGTCATATCCTGGGAGAAACGAGTTCTACAGTTTTTGTTCCTATAACACTTGCACATAATGCCACTGTCCTGTGGAAGACAAAGATCTGTCTCCATCACCAGGATTCAAGGTCACCTTTGTAACCTTAAGACCAAGAGATGTTTAGTACACAGTTCTTCCTTCATAAAGTTTGTGAGTGGAGAATACACACTTAATTGTCAACTCTATGTAAAAGTGCAGGTGTGTAAGTGAGGTAAGTGGTGAGGTTGTAGCGTTGTGTTCTGTAATTACCAATCAGCTTGCCTTGGAAAGCAACCATCCTGCTCCATTCCAGTAACATATTTGTTGCAGTCTGTCCTTCTTTTCCTAGCATGGCACTCCTGGTGATTACAATGGCGTAATGCAAATACCGTGGCTTTAGGAGGCGTGGTCGGTAATGGGTGAACTTGGATTTGGAGCTGTCTCAGAGATTTACTTTGGATCTTCTGTGATGGTTCAAGCCCTTCGTTTTGGCAAGTCTGTCATTTGCCAGTTGTCAAATAAGTTGAGTCGTTAGTCTGGCCTTGTCATTGGAGAGTTTCCAAATGATTGATATGGCTCTGCTACCCTTTCCAGTGTGATAATTAAATGTCCACTCAGCTCCATTTACCTGGTTTTATAAAAAGTAAAATAATAATATAGAAAGTTATGTTCCTTTTTTCTACCCGTGAAAGCAGCAAGCTGGGAAAATGAATTTGAACAAGCTGTTTGCTCTAATATTTAGTCCCTGAAGGACAAATTTCCTATTGGAAAAACGAAACCTTACAGTTCTTTTTAAGCTAACAAAATCATCTCCAATTTTCTACTTTGCATAGTAATTTTGTATACATTTTCCTTTCTTCTTCACAACTGTCCTGTGTAGTAGAAAGCTCAATGTTATTGAAAATGTTATTTTCTTTATGTTGTAGATAAATATCTTGAAACTCAGAAATCATTTTAATGTCATATACAGTCCCTCTATTAATCTCCTACCAGCCTGTGCTATCAAACATCTTAAACAAAAGTGATGTCTGAATATTGCATAACTGTGTTATTCTCGCATTCAGGGTCCATTTCTAAAGCGCATAGGTTTTGACAAACTTGTTTGCCAGGATGCTGGGATTTCTTAGGTGAACCTGTGGGGAAGGAGAGCAAGCAAGACCTGGTCATCCCATCCCATCCCAGAGTAGTGAACTTGTCTCTGAGGTGCTATAACCAACAGGCCAAGTTGCAGGGTCGGATGGAAAGTGGTAACTCAATATCAGATCGGATGAGAAATCTGTGAGACATTCTTTCCTCGCTGATACAGATGATTCCTTTCAAAGGCCAGGTGCTTATTGTCTCCAATATAAAGTGGCTTTTGGATGCTATCCAGTCAACAAAGTAGAAACTCATACTTGGCAAGGTGAACCTGGCCATGGTTTCCTGGTGTGCTGAATCAATAGGAAATGACTTTGGAAAAATACAGTGAAGACCACAACAAATGGTTTTGAACGTTTTCAGCCAAATACTATAAAGTGAACTGCCAAGAGTTTCCCCTGTGATATCCCTTTTTGGATGATAACATATGACTTTGAACTTTTGCCCCTTCCATACGATGTGACCTTCATTCTTCAGACATGATTAAACCAAAACTCTTTCTACAGCTGGACATTGGTCCCTCTAAGGACCTTTAGTTGTCTTCATTTTTGCCCCATGAGGTCCCATATCTTGATATTATTGTTGGCTTCTTGGAGCCCATTCTCATTTCTCTATTTTTTTCAATTCCTCTGCTTTCTTTTCTTTGTTTCTTTTCTGTTTTGAATGTCAAGTGAATATCAAGACAAGGTTACCATGTGATTCCTCACTCATCTGGGCAGCTGGGCTGTGAGTGAGGAGGAATGGGTGGGGATAGAAGGAGGAAGAAAGGAAGATTGAACAGAGTCACAGTCAGAGCGAGCAGGACTAGGGACTGTCCTGTCATCATTGTGTGGACGTCAGTGTGGGGTCGAGGGTGGGTGAGCAGGAGTCAGTTTATTCTTTTGAGTGTTTTTGTTTTCTGTTTGTTTTGCCATTTTGGTTTTAAAGTGGTAATATTTGATTTTGTGATTATTTTATAATGGAAAACATTTTGAATATGAAAAAAATAGACCGTTCATAACAATTACGTGGGGATTGCCTTCTCATATACATGCAAACTCATATGTCTAAGGACGAGTTTTCTTCTCATTGCATCGACACTTCCGGACAATTCTGGAGATTTCTGAGGCTCAGGAAAACTTTTGATGGACTCTGCTCCATTTTGGGTTATAAAGGTTCAGATGTCAGACAAAACTAAACAGAATACACCAAGAACTAGACATTCTCACACTTTCTCTCCTCTTTTTGTCTCTTTTTACCAGTTAAACGAATGTATTTTTAAACTCCTTTCAGACTCTGCTAAAACCAGAGAATATCAAAGTGTCTTTCCAATCAAGATCTCATACTTCCTCAATGTTGATGGTGATGATGAAGACAAAATATTTACTGAGCAGTTACTGTCTAGCAGAAACAAAGGGCAGCCTGTTACATAAATGTATTGCATACATCTTTCATTTGTTGTTCTCAACAATGTGGGGTAGCAATTACTCCTAATTTAAAAATGAGAGACTTGAGGTTTAAGAAGACTAACTTGCTTGATGATATCCTGCTATTTAACGGTAGAACTAGGATTGATCCCTGGTCAGTTATTCCAAAGCTTAGAGTCTCTGGGACACTGGGTGACTCAGTTGGTTAAATGTCTGTCTTGGGCTCAGGTCATGAACCCACCATCTTGGGAGCCAGCCTAGTGTAGGGATCCCTGCTGAGCGAGGAGTCTGTTTCTCCCTCTCCCTTTCCCCCTCCCCCTGCCCGTGTTCTCTCTCTCTCTCTCTCTCCCCCCAGCCCCGGCTCAAATAAATAAATAAATAAATAAAATCTTTAAGAAAAAAAAACCTCATAGTCTCAACCTACATGCAATATTATACTGGAAATGTTATTGTTGTTTTTCTTTTTCCTGAAGGGTATTACCAGGAAATAATAGTCCACAAAAAAGTAGAATTACCCATGTATTGGGCAGCTTTATCCAGACTCTGAGGTGATCACTCATCATGTGCAAAGTAGGACCTAGAGAGTTGGGGTTATGGTCCATTTCTGTGAAAGTTTCAGAAAAGTCCTCCAATTCTCAAATACAATATAGGCTGATCATTGTACTTTTATTTTATTCCAGGATTATCCATTTTGGCTAATGGAGGTGCTCATAGTTGTGTCTACAACTGTTAATGTGTTTTGCCTATTGCAATTTGAAAACACGGTCCAAAGGGGTCCATGGTGAGTTCTGGATATCTGAAAGAACCCAAAGAAAAGTAGCAACACACACTGAGAGCCTGCTGCACCAGACACTGAGCTAAGTGCTTTAGACACCCTCTCATTTTCATCCTCCCTAAGATGATATGGAGTATTTGGGATCATTTTAACATTACCTGCAGAGGAACTGAGGCTCAGAGAAGCTGAGTAACTTGGACAATTCCTATGAGCAAGTTCTGGAGTCAGATTTAAACAGCTCAATACAACCCACTTGATATAGTCCATAAGTATTCCTTGAACCCCAGTTCCATGTCAAGCCTAGAGCTGTGAAAGGGGAGTCAGCAGGGCGCAGGAACAACATGGCCAAGTGGCTCTAATGAGCCGGGGCATTTGAACTCCTCTGAGTGCTGCATGCCTATAGCAACGATGATGACACATCACTGTACATGTTTCTAATGGTATTTCTACCCTTTGAGCATGTCGTTTATAATCCTTGTGCTGGAAAAAGCACACCTGCTAAGTAGTACTTTGCCCGTGTTACTGTCACCGAGTTCAAATGGTATTCTTGATAAAATTACAGACTTCCTGAGAGAACATAACTTACTCTGGACAAGATGGGATGGGAGAGACAGTTTTCCTTCAAAAAAATGAGAATAAAATAAAATAAAAACACAACATAACAACAAAACAAATGCTAGAGTGGATGTAGGCAAAACTCTCCTTGAAAGTGTTTTCAACTGCAAGTCCCAAGGGCATGATAAGTCTATTTTTTTTTTAAGATTTCATTTATTTTATTTGACAGAGAGAGAGCACAAGTAGGCAGAGAGGCAGACAGAGAGAGAGAGAGAGAGAGAGAGAGGAAGAACAGGCTCCCTGCCGAGCAGAGAGCCCGATGCGGGGCTCGATCCCAGGACCCTGAGATCATGACCTGAGCCGAAGGCAGAGGCTTAACCCACTGAACCACCCAGGCGCCCCTGATAAGTCTATTTTTAAAAATGTACCACCCTGGTCATCATAACCAGACTATATAGTATGATGGCTTTTCTTTGGAGTATTAACATTGCAGTATTTTTATATACTGAAAATTTTTTTAATTTTATTTACTTATTTTTAAGGATTTCATTTATTTATTTGGCAGAGAGAGACAGAGAGAGGGGGAACACAAGCAGGGAGAGTGGGAGAGGGAGAAGCAGATTCCTGGTTGAGCAGGGAGCCCAACGTAGGGCTCTATCCCAGGACTCTGGGATCATGGCTTGAACCGAAGGCAGGAGCGCAACAACTGAGCCACCCAGGCACCCCTGTATACCGAAATGTTTTAATAGGACCAAATGTTAAAGAAATAAAGACCTGAGATGAAAATGGACACTAATAATTGTGTAGGTGGTATCCTAACCCACAAATTCATTTAAACCCCTCATGATTCAGTGGCATGATAATGTTATGTAGTTATGAAGAACCAAACTTCTCTTTTAGGGAGGCAGCATGAACTTATACCTCCTTGTACTTTAATCTTAAGTTTTTGTCATTTAAGTTATGTCCACCCTGGCTAAAGCACAACCATATGAGATACCTCAGATAATTTCCTTGTCACTATTGTACGTGTCTAGTTATTGTACTTGAAAAAAAAATCAAGGAGCACCTGGATGGCTCAGTTGGTTAAGTGTCTGACTCTTGGTTTCGACTCAGGTCATGATCTTATGTGTCATGGGATCGAGTTCTGCATTGGGCTCTGAGTGCAGTAGGGGGTTCTGCTTGAAGATTCTCTCCCTCTGCCCCTTCCCCTACTCTCTCTCTCAAATAAATAAAGATATCTCAAAAAAAATTCAATCCACCATCAAAATAAAGAGGCAAATAAAACTGATTTTCAAATCATTTGAAAAGCGTAGAGCTTATCTGTCTAATACAGACTCAAATTTAAATTAAATTCTATAATTATACTTTATAAACTTCTGATATATATATATATCTCCAATGTATAGCATTTTAAACAACTGATCAGTTAGTTGGTCCTTAGAAAGTATATTTCTGTTCCTTGAATATTGATAGAGAATGAGATCTTAAGTCAGGTTATAAATGCCTCACTTGGGAAGAAAATGTCGAGGGAATTCCACTTTGACCTTCCTTGAGGCTGTCATTTTAAATTGCTGTCTCTGTTACACACTTCTTCTCATTTCTAAATTTAAGCTTAAATTTTATGTTAAGAAGCTAGCATTTTTATCACATGATAAAAAATTGTCTCTTTAAATCTTGGAAAAAGAGCTTGATGATTTTTAGAACTATAAGTATGGATATACACTTCAAAATCTAGATTTCTTTGGGTTTCTGTCCCCATGGAGGATTCTATTTCTCTGTTCATCCTACCTCTACCTTCCATTTTTAATGTTTTTGCTTTAACCAAGGCTCTGTGTAGCTTGTTGCTGTTGATTAAAACCAGAGAATTTATTGTTATGAAATTAAAAAGCATAAACCTGCTAAATGACCTTCCTTGAGAAAAATTTAAAGCTGGTCCATGTAACCCCTATAATTTAGGACTTAAATGTACACTGCTTATAAAGTAAAGAAATACACTGAAGTCCAAATTTAGCTCTTTCTAATATTACTAACAGAACTACCATTTACTCTTCTGTATGTCAGCTACCATGCACGCGCTCCAGGCTTCCATGCTTTCACCTTCTAGTGCTTACCACAACCTGTGCGTCAACTCTGTGTCGTATTACAGTAAAGAAGACTATCTTGATCAAGATCACGCAATTTTTAAGTGTCAATGGGGAACAAAGATTGGTCTAGCCTTCTTCTCCTATTAACATTTAATATTCGGCAGTTATTTATTGAGCATTTACTGCATGATAGATTGAAAAAAGGAGCTGGACCTTCGAGCCCTTAGAGCGTGCAGGTAATCTGGGGGAAACCATGGGAACAGGCGGTGCAGAGCGGCGAGTATTGGGTCGGAAGTAGCACAGGGGACTACCTAAGTACTTAAGCATGCATGAGCACCGAGCAGGAAAGGCTGCCCAGCAACTAGTGTTTAGTTGAGACCAGAAGGACAAGTGGAAGTTGGGCAGAGATGGAAAGGTTGGGGAGTAGAGCCAGATAGAGCAATTGCAAGCGGACATGGAGAGAGCATGGAGTGTGTGTGAGGAGAGAAGCGCAGATAGTTCCACTGGCTGGAGCTGGTGAGGACCAAGAAGGACTGTAGATGCTGGGCTGGGAGCCAGGACCATCTTGATGTCCTGGAGGATTTCTCTGGTTGTGAAGTGGTCTCCGCGGCTGCTGCAGTTGATAGGATCATTCGCATCACTGAGGGCCTGTGCTCCATGCCCCATTAAAAACATTTCTTCTCAGCTGCTGCCCTTTTATTCTGCCTGTTGCTTGTTCTGCTCTTTGTACCCATGTACTGCTCTTTGTTATTACCTTTTTCACAGGAGTGAAATTGGGAACACTTGGCCCTGAGGATCCCGAATGCCTAATGGTTGTGTTTCTTGAATATCAATGTGAGTTTAACAGTGCTCTTGGCATCACCCTGCTGCACACTTTTCAGTCTCTGCTTCTCCTCCCTCTGCCACCATTAAATACCCATTTTACAAAAACCCAGGAAACATCATGAAATACAGGCTGTTGGGAAAATCACTAAATGAGATCAAGCTGGAGTATGTTGCTTAATTTCCGTGATGCCTGGTAGCTATTCAAATGAGTACTTTTTTTTTTTTTCATGGTATGTACTTGTTAGCGGATGGATACACTTGTTTCAATATAATTTCTAAAAGGCATATTCCATTTTCTCCCGGGTGAGTCTGCAAGGAGGAAAAAGTTATCTCCAAGATATTAGCAGCTGGTGGCTATAGGTAGGGATGATCAAATTGACCAATGAAAGAAGAACAAAAATCCATGCTTTTTTGATGTTAATTGCTGGTGGCGCTATTCTTTGAAACACAGATGATAACTTTTCAATATGCAGTCCATTTGACTGAGAGAACACTAGGAATTCTGCCAAAGTTTTGTTCCACCACAATTTGTCTCTTAAAGCAAGCATTTGTACAGCACTGTCATCTTCATTAGTCCCTTTGGGAGTTGTGCTGGGAAACAAGAATTGTTATTCCCATTTTACAGATATTGAAAATGAGAGACAAGGAAGGAAGGACGTTGTTATAAATATTTTAGCATGTCATTAGGCTTTAAATTTCCAGTTTGTCATTAAGCTTCTTGAATTATCCTATTGACCAAGTTGTGTTCTGTCTTTCTAAATGAGCTCAGCAAATTCTGAAAGGGGCAGGATATTTAGAATTTTGGGTCAATGTTTCTGCCACATGGTTCCTCAATCCCTGCAAAGTCCTTTCCTTGCACACTTCGTTTTCTCTTGTCTTTTTCTTTTTGGTGATTATATTCTAAAGTCTAGTAAAGAATAGACTATCTCTGACTCTACCTCCCTTAGGTTAAGTAAAGAAGAAACAGTCTTCTTTTTTTTCCTCCTTTATATATTAAAAATAAAAAGACTCATATTTATGGGCAATTCGCTACAGGCAGAAAAATGAATAGTAGCCAAGGCTCATGCTAAAGGATTCTGGTGTTGCAAGGAAGGTGGGATACACAAATATCTATATCTTAATATAATATTAACAACCACTTAAATTTATTGAGTGCTCACTGCATTTCAGTCACTTTACATACATGATTTTCATTTAATCTTCACTAACATTAGACCTCTGAAGAAGGTAGTATCATTAATCTCATCATGGGTATGAGAAAGCCAAGGCTTAAAGAGTCTGAATAATTTGCCTGAAGACATATAACCAGGAAAACAGAGGCAGGTTTCAAAATCCTAGACTCTGACTCCTAAACTGATGAGTCCTCCTCTGCTGTTCCTTTTCAAAATTGTTTATTCACCGGCCAATAAGTTTTAGAGTCAGTTTGTCAATTTGTACAAAATATCTTGCTTGTCTTTTATTTGCAGCGCAATGTCTTTAGAGATTAATTGCGGAAAATAAGACGCCTTAACAGTAATAAATTGTTTCATCCAGGACCAAGGAGTGACTGTGCATTTGTTCAGATGTTCTTTTATGTTGCTTAATATTTGCAAGAAAATATATTTGCTTTTTCTTCATAAGAACCATGTGCATTCTTTGTTTAGTAACTTCTGGTTACTTTATAAGTTTTGTTGCTAGTTAAATGGTCTTGATTCTGGTTTTTTTTCCCCTGTTTTGTTATTACTGATATAAAGAAACATTGTTTTTAAGTTGACCTTGAACCTAACAACCTTGTTTATCAGTCTTAATGACCTCTGGTTATTTTGGCCTCTGTTTGCTTTCTCTGTAGATGATCATATCATCTTCAAATAATGACAGTTTCGTCTCTTCCTTTCCAATTCTAGTACTTCTTTTTATTTTTTCTCCAAGCCAATGTTGAGCAGTAACGATAAGAATGAGCATCCTTGTTTTCTGACCTGAAAGGAAATAAATCTCAAAGAAATATTTTATATGATTTTTTTCTGCCAGAACTAATCAAGCTCAGCATCAATTCCTAGTTTTATATCTTTATTTTCTTTTTAAATCATATCTGACCAATTAGGTTAATTATGTGATTTTTGTCTTATAGGAGATGTGATGACTCTGTTAGATTTTTGGGTGGTGAAATCATATTTACCTATGATATAAATATGTAGATGAAAATGGAGAAATTTGAGATAAGCCTTATTTGATCATAGTTCTTTCCTTTTTTATTAAAAACAATTTGGGTATGTCAGATAATAATTTGTCTACAAATTTTGAATCACTATTATAAGCAATTTGGATGTGTATTACTTTTCTTATGTAGATCCTGACTTGGTTCTGGAATCAAAGTTGAACTAGCCTCTTAAAGGAATGGGCAGCTTTCCTTCTTTTTCTGCTTTGTGGAGCAACTTGAATGGGATAAGACTTTTCTAGTCCTTTTTTGAATTTTCCAAAGTATCACCAGACAACCTGTCATTAAAGAAAGACTTTATCTGAACAGTAAGGAAGAAAGTGCCATTTGGACAGTCTTGGTGTTTCAGAAAAGTCAGAGGTGGGATATTTTTAGGGCTTGGGGGTTTGGGCTGAAATGGTTTAAGATGGGTCTTTCAAAGAGAGAAACTGATTGAGAGTGGACTAATTTGTGATATAATTTAGGTTTGATGAGCACAGTGAGGCAAATATCTTAAAGTGAAGATGAGGAAACTGTTCTTTGATGAGCAAGGTATTTACTTGGATGAGTACACTGTTTTCTCCAAGAAACTGATCTTCAAGAATTTCCTGAAGCAAATGGCTCACTGAGAGGATGACACTGGAGCAAAGACCAGATATGGATATCTAGGGGAAACTCATTCCAAGCAGAGGAAACAGCAAATGCAGAGGCCCTGAGCTAGGAGGAATGTGTTCAGAATAACAAAAAGCCAGTGTGGTAATATTAGAGCAGAATGAGAGATCTGAGCCACAGAGAACATCATAAAGGCTTTGAAGTTTACCTTGAGAAATATAGGGAACTGCTGGGGACTTTTGAGGGGAAGAGTTACATGATCTAACTTGGATTTTAAAAAGATTATGATGACTACTGTGGTGAGATTTTAGGGGGTCAATTTAGGATGCTATCACAATACTCTAGGTGAGAGTTTATGTGATGGTTGCTTACGTAAGAGCAGGAGGAAGTGAAATCAGGATCTATTGCAAAGGTAAAGAAAATGGGTTTTGCAGATATATGGGATGTGTGTTGTTAGAGAAAGAGAAGAGTAGAAGAAGCAACAAGAATTTTGGTCTGAGCCAGTGGAAGAATACAGTAGCTGACATTGAGTGGGAAGGGAAAGGCTCTTGGAGGAGCAGGTTTAGAAGCTGTAGGTAAAGAATTTATTTTGGGCCATGTTGATGAGGTGCCTTTTAGATATGCAAGTAGGGATGTTATGTAGGCAGTCAAATATATAAGTCTGGAGCTCCAGGGAGAGGCTGGAGGTAGAAATGGGAATTTGAAGTTCTTAGCAACAGTGCTATATGAGGTCATGAGACTAGATGAGATCACATCAAGAACTAGAGTAGATAAGAAGGCTCAGGGAGTGGGCACTAGGCTCTCCAATGTTTAGATGATAGATGAAAGAGAGAAACCAGGAAAGGAGACTGAGAAAAGCCCAGTCAGGACGGTGGAAAAGAAAGCTAGGAGAAAAGAGTGGTGTCTTGGAAACCAAGTGACATAATCATTTCAAGGAGGAAAGAGTAATCAACTTTGGTCAAATTTGAGGATGGATCCTATTTGGATCACATGACATAGTACTGTGAAAGTAGTTGGGGACCTTGAAAAGAACAGTTTAGGGGAGTGGTGAGAGGAAAACTTGACTGCAGAAGGCTCAAGAGTGATGGGAAGAAGGGGATGGCAGGCAGGGAGTGTAGACCACACTTCTAAGGAATTTGCTGCCAATGGGTGCAGAGAGAAGCTAAAGAGGAAAGTGGTGTCAAAGAGATTGTATATATGCTAATGGGAATGATTCAGTAGAGAGGGAATTAATTATGATGTTAGAGAGAAAGAAGAGGATTGTTTGAGTAATAATTAGTCTATATCTCCCCATAATCCTATCTGCTCTTGCTTGTCTGTTTCAGACACACACACATATATGTCTATAACTATTATAAATGTATTATAGGTGTAATATTGTAAATGTATAATGTCTAACAATATACTATATAATATGTATTATATAATATATATATGAATTTTTAAATTTCCTCTTACTTTAAGTATATTATAATCCTTGTGGTGCCATATGCTCTTCATGCTTTCTGTTTTTATGGTTGCTACTACCACTGTCTTTAGGTTCAAATTTGCCTGAAATATCTTTGTTAATCCCTTTATTTTAAATGTTTCTGTATTCTTTTACTTATAAATTTATGTCTTATAGATAACATATTGCTGCTTATTTTTTAGCCTAGTCTGAGTATCACTATTTTAATTTATGAATTTAGTTCATTTATATTATTTTAATTTTATATTAGCTCTTATTTCTGATATCTTATTCAATAATTGTATATTTATCATTTTTTCTTGATTTCTTTGAATAGGTCAATTTTTCTTATACAAGTTGAAAATTGTATATTCTGTGTTTATTATTTGACTGGTTTTCCCTAAGGTATTATGGACAATAACCAAGCTTTTTTTTCTCCCAAGGAAGGCTATCTTTGCATGGCCTTACTGCTTTTGTTCTGTTTCCATCCTCAGGTACATTGTTTTTGGGTGGTGTTGTCATTTAGACTTTGATTTTCTGGGTTTTATGGCTGTTTCCTCTTCTTTTTTAAATCTGTCTTTTGGTTTTCTGTTTCTTGTTTGGTCATTGCTGATTTACATCATATCCCCAAAAGGTATTACTTTGTTTTCTTGTCCTCATATCTTATGAAAGTATTTTTATGTTGATTTCCCTTTTTTTCATGAATGCCCCCTTCAAGAGCATTTTAAAAGTGGGTTCTTGTACAGTAAATTTGCTGATCCCTTCTATATCTTAATATATCTTTAGTCACTCATTTAAAAATTAATATTTTAGCAGAATATATTCTAAGTTCAAATATCCAGTACTTTTACAGTATGAAAATATTACTTCATTTTCTTGCATCCAGTGTCCCTGACATATGATATCAATTTATTATTATTCATTTTTAGGTATCTGTTCTTTCTCTCTAGGACATAGCTAATAGAATTTTCACTTTGTTTTTGATGCTCTTGTAATTTATGATAATGTGCTTGGATATGGATTTCTTTTTTTATTATTGATTTTCCTCAGCACACTTTATTTTAGATATTGGGAAAATAATATAAGATGTGGTTTTGCTGCACAAGCATAATACCAAATATATTGGCCTGCATGAATGATTTTTCATATCAGCCCATTTATTATGCAGGAAACAATGATTACATATAGTTAACAATGATATCTAATCATTTATTGGTTCTTAGTATGTCCGACTCTGCACAAAGAGGTTTTTTTTTTTTTCCATGTTTGAAGCTTTTATTTAAATTCTAGTTAGTTAACATGTAGTATCATATTAGTTTCAGGAGTACAATTCAGTAATTCATCACTTACATGTAACAACTAGTGCTCATCACAAGTGCCCAGCAACATGAAGAAGAATGAAACTGGGCCATTTTCTTACAATATACACAAAAATAAATTCAAAATGGGTGAAAGACCTAAATGTGAGATAGGAAACCATCAAAATCCTAGAGGAGAACATAGACAGAAACCTTTATGCCAAGATTACATGCATTATATTTTAACCATTGCAATAGTTTTATGAAATAGATACTACTGTTTCCATCTTTAGGAGTTGAAGGAATTAAGATGCAAGATACTTACATGACTTGCTCAAGATCACTTAGCTAACAAATGATGAAGCCAAGGCAAGGTCTAATTCCAGTTGTTGTTGTTGTTTTAACTCAAGATCTTTCTCATATCCCTTTTTTACGCTGTATCTCTAGTTGTATATACATTGTGACAAATAATTTCTATTTAATTGATCAGTACTCTAAACAGATCTGCTTTGGGTTAGACATTTTTTTTTGTCCAATAACAAATCTTATTTAAAAAGTTGCATGATTGTTTTTATAAGTGCTTGTGGAGAGAGAGATAAGGAGGGAACCAGAGAGCGAGGGTTTCATGCAAATGGCTTTGAGAGAAATGTAATGATGTACAATTGTGAAGATAACTGCAGTCTCTGGAACAGGGGGGTGCAGATGAAATGGTTTACATGCACTGTGTGCTCATTCCTCTTTCCCCACAAACTGCCATCCCCTGGTTCTTGCTGAAATGATCTCTATTAGTAAAACAAATGTAAGATTCACATTTGAGAGAAGGAAGATTGCGAACTAAGAGCTGTGGGCAGGGTTATAAGCCTCTCTGTCTTTGTCAATGGGAGGATGCATTTGTCATCCACATGTCCCATTAACAGTTTTTCCAATGCTGCTCCTCAGTGTCTGAGTCTGATAACAAGGTAGTGTCAGACTCAAAAGGGTAAAAATGGTGGGAAGAGATTAAATGGTGCTTCTAGAGTCACTTTACTTCCTAGATAATTTTTCTGAGGTCAAATGATACTCTCTAATACTGCATATGATTTAGATTTCAAAAAACAAAAACAAAAACAAAAACCCAAGTACTCTTACAGTTCTTTGATTAGTCAGTCACTTTTCCCATTTCTCTCTTTAATGTCTTATAATTCAGTATTGAGGTTGAGAAAGTATTAATGTAGGGAAAGAAATTTTGATGACAACAAATAAAAGTTGTGGATGGGTGATTTTATTTATAGGTGTTCACTTATTAAAAAAAGGCTCTTAAAAAAAAGAAAAGCTCTTGAGTCCTAAACTTAAAAGTGACTTGATGGGATTCAAATGGTATTGGCTCCTGAGACTATAACTCTTACAGTTATGCCTGTCATAATAACATTAAATAGTGTTTACTGAGATGCAGTTTCAAATTTGGAGTGTATTATTTATGGTCCTCTCAGCAATCTGTGAGGTAGGTGCTATTATCCTCACTTTAAAGATGAGCAAACTAAAGGAAATTTCCCAAGGATGCCCAGCTATGAACGTCCCGCTAGGATTCAAATCGAGACCTTCCTTAAATGGACACATGCCGCTCACATCACTGCCTGTTCCTCACCTCACCCACAAGATAATGCATCTTTACTACCTTTCTTGTGTTGATTCATTGCCTTTATTAAAATCCCTTTGGTTTTTTTCTCTTGGTACTGTGTCAGTCAGTGCCTTGGTTATGAACAGTTTACATGTCCAACTCCTGGGCCAAAGATCTGTGTTTCTATTTTCAACACACATTTAACATTTAGTGGATCTCTAAATAAAACATTTCTTTGCTCAATAACTTTGAATGAATATAGATGTGTGTCAATTTATTATTGTATTGGAGGTGGGATGTCAGGAGTTACTTGCAAGCATGAAGACTATTGACTTATGTATGTTCCAGGTTCCTTTTCCTTCATGTAGCTGAATCTAAAAAGAATTATGCTTTCCATACTATGCAACCAATGGATTGATGGATTGCTACCAAAAGACATCTATAGATTCAATTCAGATGGGGGCTGCCTTGGATCTGGCCTTGGATCTGGCTGAAGCATCTGATGTGTTTTCTCCGCTGGTATTGCATGGTGACTGTAATGATTAGTTCCCTGGGATTTCTACAATGCAAAGGCTAATTTATAGCTAAATCAGATAATATGGTTTATAGCACCAAAGATATCTTTTGATTCATGCACTGTCTAATGTGGTAGTTGCTTGCCACAGGAGGCTATTTAAATTAAAATTTAAATCTATTAAAATGAAATTAAGTTAAAAGTTAATTTTTCTGTCACTCAAGCCACATTTCAAGTGCTTAGTAGACACATGTGGCTAGTGGCTATTTTACTAGACAATGACACTATGGAACATTTCCATCACTGCAGAAATTTCAGTTGGACAGGGCTAATGATAAAGAAGACAGAAATGAGGTTAAGATTAATTATTCCACAGAATTTGCTGGTCAGCATTACCCGAGTTATGGAATGAGATGAAGCATGCTGCATTGCAATTCCCTCTCTATTTTTTTTTTTGTCTTCCTAGATACCTGCTGGGAGGAAGGGATTCAGTTTTGTGCGTGCAGTATCTCATGTCATACAGCTCACTCCTAAGGGCTCAGTAAATATTTGCTCAAGGTTGCATGAATAAGAATCCAAAAAATAAGATGACTAGAGAAGAATTCTTGCAGGTTATAGAACTGAGTGAATATTCTATACACTAACAATATAACTGTAGAAAGAGAAATTAGGGAATCGATTCTATTTACAATAGCAACAAAAACCATAAGATGCTGAGGAATAAACCTAATCAAGGAGGTGAAGGATCTATACTCTAGAGACTACAGAACACTTATGGAAGAAATTGAAGAAAATACAAAAGGATGAAAAAACATCCCATGCTCATGGATCAGAAGAATAAACATTGTTAAAATGCCTATGCTGCCCAGAGGAATCTATAGTTTCGACACAATCCCAATGAAAATGCCAATGGCATTTTTCAAAGTGCTGGAACAAACAATCCTAAAATTTGTATGGAACCAGAAAAGACCCCGAATCACCAAGGAAATGCTGAAAAAGAAAAACAAAGAGGGGGCATCACGTTGCCTAATTTCAAGGTATATTACAAAGCTGTGGTCACCAAGACAGCATGGTATGGGCACAAAAGCAGACACACAGATCAATGGAACAGAATAGAGAGCCCAGATATGGACCCTCAACTCTATGGTCAACTAATCCTCAACAAAGCAGGAAAAAATATCCAATGGGAAAAAGACAGTCTCTTCAATAAATTGTGCTGGGAAAATTTGACAACTATATACAGAAGAATGAAACTCGACCATTCATTTACACCATACGCAAAGATAAACTCTCAATGGATGAAAGGCCTCAATGTGAGACAGGAATCCATCAAAATACTAGAGGAGAACATAGGCAGTAACCTCTTTGACATCAGCCACAGCAACTTCTTTCAAGACGTGTCTCCAAAGGCAAGGGAAACAAAAATGAAAATGAACTAACTATTGGGACTTCATCAAGATAAATTCTTCTGCACAGTAAAGGAAACAGTCAACAAAACCAAAAGACAGCTGACGGAATGGGAGAAGATATTTGCAATAGATAAAGAGATGAGACCCAAGATCTATAAAGAAATTCTCAAACTTAACACCCCCTCCCCCCAAAAAATCAAGTCAAAAAACCGGCATAAGACATGAACAGACACTTCTCCAAAGAAGACATACAGATGACTAACACACACATGAAAAAAATGTTCATCATCATTAGCCATCAGGGAAATTCAAATGAAAACCACATTGAGATACCACCTTACACCAGTTAAAATGGCAAACATTAACAAGGCAGGAAACAACAAATGCTGGAGAGGATGTGGAGAAAGGGAAACTCTCTTATACTGTTGGTGGGAATGTAAGTTGGTACAGCCACTTTGGAAAACGGTGTGGAGGTTCCTCAAAGAGTTCAAAATAGAACTAACTACCCTATGACCCAACAATTGCACTGCTGGGCATTTATCTCAAAGATACAGATGTAGTGAAAAGAAGGACCACATGAACCCCAATGTTCATAGCAGCAATGTCCATAGTAACCAAACTGTAGAAAGAGCTGAGATGCCCTTCAACAGATGAATGGATAAAGAAGATGTGGTTCATATATACAATGGAATATTACTCAACCATCAGAAAGGATGAATACCCAACTTTTGCATCAACATGGACAGAACTAGAGGAGATTATGCTAAGTGAAATAAGCCAAACAGAGAAAGTCAATTATCATATGGTTTCACTTATTTGTGGAACATAAGGAATAGTATGGAGGACATTAGGAGAAGGAAGGGGAACATGAAGGGGGCGAAATCAAAGGGGGAGACAAACCAGGCAGACTATGGACTCTAGGAAACAAACTGAGGGTTTTAGAGGGGAAGGGGGTGGGGGATGGGTTAACCTGGTGATGGGTATTAAGGAGGGCGTGTATTGCGTGGAACACTGGGCATTATACGCAGACAATGAATCATGGAACACTACATCAAAAACTAACAATGTACTGTATGGTGACTAACATAACATAATAAAAAAATTAGTTGGAAAAAATTTTTAAAAAATGGAATAGTGATCCAAGTGTTTCAATGTAGAAGAGGTGACAGTTGTCCAGACTTCAAGGCCGAAAGCCTCTTGTCACCAGAAAAGAAAAAGGAAGCCAGAGCTTAATAGCATTGTCAAGTTCAGTTGACTCTGATTTGGAGAGGGTGGTTGTCAAGTCATGGTGAACATTTTCGCTCCTATGAGTTGAGTGAGACTCTGAAAAGGAAAATATCGTTTTTTATTCAAAGTCTTAATTTATTTCCTGTTCTAGAGCTAAGTCAAAAACAAGCTTGGAGGGGTTATTGTAAAGTTGTTTACAGGAGCTTTAATTTTTGGGGTTATGAGAAAACCATGATAAATGGATCATTTATGCCCTTGAAAAATAAAGCCATGTTTTATATTACAGTAAAATACAGTATGCTCTGTCCTTACTTTCATATCTCACATGTTTTGTAAGCATATTATATATAAATGGGAGTTACAGTTGTGGTTGCAAGAGCAGAACAAATTATTATCTTTTTTTTTTTTGTGGTTGGCACAGCTAGTGAGGTCTGGGGTATGGAGTCATAAGATTCCTTTTGGCACTGTAGGGTAAAGTTGAACTTAGAATTTAGTTGACATTTATTTGCCTTTGATTTACCACATATTTTATGGCAGGCAACGTTTCATATGGTCACTTATAAAAACAGAACTAAAAATGTGTGTAATTGACCTCACAGTGTAATTGTGTGATTTTTGTATTCTGTGGATTGTATTCTTCTCGGGGACTAAGTCATTCTGTGGTTGTCACAGCACACTTGCCTCTCTGCCCAGAGCTGCATCTGCTGGCCAAAGTCTGTGGACGTGCCCTGAAGTTGTTTTTCCACCGAGAGTGGATGACTTTTGTTTTTCCAATCGGATCCTCTCATCTGGTCTTCATTTTGCCTGGTCAAGTACTTTTGAGTTAGCAGCCTACAGTTGTAGTACAGAATGGGGCCACCCGATCTCAATATGGATTGGACTTTACTTCTAATTGTGACTTCTTTCATGGCATGCTCTCAATTACTGATATGTGAGGGGAATAGTTAAAGCCACATCCTTGGGCTTTGATGAGATGACCTGTGCCTGTGAGTATGGCCTGGGTGGATGGGTCAAGATGAGAACATAGTAGTATTGTTTTGGTATGACCTCCAGCAATCCTGAAGATGGATTTAGAAACTAGGATGGCCTTGGCTCTAGGTTTCCTTAAATTCTCTTCCATGCAATATGGTGCCACACAAGAAAGGAAGATGGAAAACTTCAAATTAATCAGCGATTACTCTAAAAAAATAATTTATGATTGTAGTTTTTACTTATCTGGATACCTTATCTGGGAATTTGGGGGAAAAGTAAATCTTTTCACACAGTAGGAAAGCTGTTTAAAGTCAAACTGAGTAGAAGGAAGTAGTTGGATATTCATATAATGAGATTATATTAGAATAGTGGCAAAGTGCTTATTTCACTATTTTGTTCTCCTTTATTCCTTTATATGCTTTCCCCGCTTCTTTTACTACAACAAGTAAGGTTTCTCCCTACAACTGTACCCCACCATTCCTATTAAAAAAAGAGACTCCAAACCAAATTCAGCTCTGTGGGAGTTGGGAAGAATAACAAAACCTAAAACAGCTTATCCTGCCATCCTATACACGGTCAGGGAAATTCCGAGTTAGCATTGGTGGGAACTAACATAAAACCACAAGATCTAGTTTCCCTTTGTTTTAATAGAAAATTGGTATTAATCTGTGAGTGGAAAGGAATAGGTCAAGCTGCTGATCTGTAAAGAAATCTAAGGAATAACTCTGGATTACTGAATTTTCCATTTCAGAAGGCCTTGCTGCTTGTCTGACTAGGTATGTCTGAGATGGGCAAGAGAACAATTCCTCTCCTGAACTTGCTGGCAGCACACCATACATTCTCTTCCCATGGAAACTACATTATTAAGAGATCCAAGTGAGTCCTGAGGGTGTTAGCTAAGATCGACTCTGGCAGGCAGCCCCAGAAAACTTAGCTGGAAAGCTCTGATTCAGAAGGGACCTTGAAGTGTTTGTGACATGGCAGGAGTGTGTCAAACTCTACCACAGACATGGAGGCCTGAGGGGAGGGACTATTTAAAGCTTTATGGTCACACTCAGGTGCCTTTCTAGAAGAGGTGATTTACTTCTCCTGACAGGTGTGAAGGGGTACTTGCCACTCTAGAACAGCACAAACACCCCATTTTAAACCAGGGAGCCATTTATGGCCTCTTCAATTTAGTTTTGTGATGAGTTTTTTCCTAATATACTTAAATCTCTATATTCTGGTAGCAAAAAGAGTTCAAGGTGCATACGAAGAGAGGTGTGAGCATAATAGGTCAATGACATCAGCTCCGAGGTACAAAATCAGCTGCTGTCAGAGAGCACACATCTTTAAACCTGACTCTACCCCACAGTCAACAATATGGGCCACCATAAGCCTTTTCAGCTAAAGCGAATTATTTCTTCAATTCTTCAAAAGGATTTTTCAATGACCTTGAGAAGTTTGATGTTCTCCATAGGATGCTAAAACTATTTTGGAAAAAAAAATGCAAATAGAAAAAAAAAAGAAGATTTGTCCCATTGGAGAAATACTCTCAGAGCTATGGCAATAGCTGAGAGATTTCCTTAGTGAAGTTATAAGCAATTTTCGTATGTTTGGGAATCCATTCACTTTGAGCCCCTCTCTTTAGTCTTGACAGTTGTCTGCAGGCACAAGTCTGTTAAAACTTGTGGTACCTTAGGGTCTGATTTTTCATTGCTTCTAGAACCAGCCATGTAAATAAACCACCCTCTCCCCCATCCCTCACCCCCAAAGAAGCTGCATTTCCTAATTCTGATTTCAAAATGTTTAGATTCCAGCTGAACTGACTGCTGAGATGGTCCTTTACCCAGATGATATTGCTACCTAGTTATTCTCATCCATGAGTGATTTTATTCCTTAATGAGACATTTGACAGTGTCCAGAAATATTTTAGCTCATCAGAACAAGGTGGGCGGCTACTGACATCTAGTACATAGAGGCCAGGCAAAGATGATGCCAACTATCTGGAAACACACAAGACAGCCCCCACCACAAAGAATTATCTGACTCAAAATGTCAGTAGTGCTGAGGTTGAGAAACTTTGCGTTAGTCTGTATGATGACAGACCATCTGGTCAATTCCTCCGCCAGATGACCCATGCACATGGAAACCAGCCGTGCAAAGACCTGTTCACTGTAGAAACTCAGCCACTGAGGGAAGTGATGCTTGAAGAACCAGCTCTCCTGTGAAGACTCTCCCTGAGCCTTGCCTCATGGCCTAGAATGTTTCAACCTTGGGAGATTGTGTTCAAGAGGAAATGTATTCTCTCTCCCACAAACTATGGTTAAATACATGGGTGGCTATCTAGTATGCCTCCCTTTACTTCAAGAATAATTTACTACATACTTTCTATTTTTATAGCAGCTACAAATTACTGCTTAGTTAATTTGTGTCAGGTACATACTAAGTGCTTTGCAGAGGTTAATTTATTTCAGTCTTCCAGAATACATTGAAACTGTCATCATGAGCTTCATTTGTATAGAAGAGGAAATTGATACTTAGAAACAGGTCACAATGTTTGTAGATATTAAGCTTGTCAGGAAAAGAGTTGCTGTGCACATATTCTAGAACATAAGCTCCAAGAAAGCTTGTAATTGTTTTGTCAGTTATCTACTGTATCTTCAGGGCATGAAAGTACACAGTAAGTACTAGATTTACATTGTTTAATCAATGAGTGGTACTACCAGAGTCCAAGATTTCCATGGTTTTTCCAGGGTGATATTATCAGTTAAAGCTTCTTTGCTTCAAAGCACAAGGATTCCTTTCGGAATTCCTTGAACACAAATTAAATGAAAATAAGAATTCTATAGCAGCTTATGGAATACGAAGAAATATTGAACTACAAGGACACAAGAAGAATTCAGTGTAGTTCTGGGAGCTTCTTGGACTTTCATTCTAGTGCTGGGCCCACCCCCCAGCTCTGCCTGGGCCTCAGTTCAACAGTCTGAAGAGATTTCACCAGGCTTCTGTCCAGTCAATAAGTTGTCTCCCCTGGGTCGGATGATATTTGGTCCAATAAATTATAGCCAGGGATGGAGCAGGGTCATGCCACGCACAGATGACTAACTTAAGCACTCACTGTCTGAGAGATAGCAACTTGCAGAGGAGAACCGTAAGGCCTCCTGAGATGTCTGGAATGTTGACATTGCTGCCGTGAGAATGTGCCTAGGACCCAGTGCGGCTTGATGTTGATACTTTCTGACTTAGCATACTCACAACACAGTAGCTGTCATTAGCTCTGGCAATTGTTTGTGCATTTGGAACTTGGTTTAGGGAGAGTACTGTCCAAAGAAAGCCCATTATTAAATTGATTAGTTGTTTATACTTGATAATCAATGAACACCTGTCATTGACAGATGACTGTCGGTTTCAGTTGATGTGCTGGCTTTCTGAATCAGATGGGCAAATTAGTGGTCTTAGGCGTCTCTTTCAATTTTAATTTATGGAATAGAACATGTATAGAACGAATTCTTATTTTCCATGAGCAAAAGCCCCTATTTTAAGTACTTTGCGAATGAGATACCTTAGTCACTGGTGTAGTAGGTTGTTGTAGTTCATGTGCATTTAATGTTGTCACTGAGGCTTTCCATAATAGACTTAGAAGGAAAATGACTGTGTGATTCAAGTTAGATTGAGAAGCAATGGTCATCTGCAGAAGAAAGGACCAGAGCCTGAGGAGTATTATAGAGTAAGGAACCATGTTTTCTTCTCCTTCATTCAGACTGGATTCTAAATCATCATCCTAATTCATCAGGTAAGAAGAGGATTTCAATGCACTTTTTGCTTTAACCAAGGGTATAATTCCAGCACCATTATGACATGTTCATCTGTAATGTGTAGAAATGAGACTCTGATTAGGAATACAGAGCTGGTTATTTCCATCTGCACTCACTAGATTGTAAAACTCCATTGAGAGAGAGGACCAGGTTGCTAGCTTAGTAGAAAAAGCCTTAGAAGAATGGACTCAGTAAGACAAGATTTGAGCATGTGGGGAGAATTAGTCAGTCTCTGCTAATAATGAGGTAAACACCTTTCTTAATAATGAGGTGGGTTACTTTCCACAGCAGCGAGGAAAGTGAATTCTACCATGAGTCCAAACATGTTCCTTCTCCTGACCTTTCCCTTCTCTTTTCCTGTCCTTCCTGCTCTAACTCATTACAAAATGTTAAGAGCCAAAAGGCAACCCTTGAAGTGAGGGACCACCGATCACCATAGCAGCTAAAGGTCCCCATGGGAACTTGGTTTGTGTGGCTTTATTCTAAAACTTTATTAACCTTTATTATTATTTTATTCCCCATATCATGATTTTTAAGTCCCCAGATGATTTGTCCCTTTGATTGTTTCTCTGACAACAGTTCTACACTATGTCCCTCACTCACCCCAGTTCGAGCACATTTGATGCTCATCAACATCTCAAGCATATTCCCACATCTGGACCCTTGAACATTCCTGGGCCTGGAAAGCTCTTCCCCTACATATCAGTGGAGGACCTGGTCCTTCATTCTATTCAATTTTTGATCATCCTTCTTCCTTCCCCTGATCACAATATATAAAACTGCAACTTTGTCATTTTTATATCCTTTTTCTGGTTTGGTTTGTTTATAGCTCTTATATCCACTTGGCATAAAGTTGTAATATATGTATTTTTAAATTCTCTCCCCTTAGAAGAATGTAAAGGTCTATAAGGGCAAGGGGTTTGTTAATTTGGTCCACTACTGTGTACTAAATCCTAGAATACTGCCTGGCACACAGTAGCTTCTCAATAAATACATATTGAATAAGTAAATAAATGGGCAATATAAATTTATAGACATATTTTACATTTGCATCAGGAAATGCATTACATTTGCATTACCTAAGTAGCATATTTTATTCACAGATGTAGGATATTAGACCATTAGTGAATTCTATGAGTAGGATAATTTAAATTTGACTTCCATCAGGGATCTATTTAATATATCTGCCAATATTATTTTTTGTCATTTATCATTTTGTCTTTATAGGAAGGATTCTAGACTCAATATATCAACTTGTCCTGTGAATGTGTCACAATTTCTATTTTGTTTTCAGGTCACCAATTATGAAAACATAGGAGAAGAAGGAAAAAGTACATTCTATTCTCAGATGCAAAATTTTACCTCCATTAAAATCGAGGATAAAGACTTTTTACTTTTCTATTTAGAGAGTCCTTAAAACAAAGGGTAGAAAGCACAAAGTCGTTCTAGATCAGCAGTTCTGAAGCACTTGACTTTAAAACAAGTGATAAGCATGCAAGATTAGCTATGGAACAAGAGTTAGGCAGAAGCGCAAGGGGGACATGACTTGTCTTTAAGATTTTTCCTGCATTTAGGTTTCTTTCATGCATCAAGTGTCCCATATCTCTAGGATTGTTTCTCATTGTGTATGGTTTCTATATCATTCTCATCCCCACTTCTCTTGACACTTCTTTGATGGAACCTCTTTCTTTTGGAATATGGAGAATTTATGATGATAAATGACAACTACTAATAATGCATTAATCACTATCAAATAATTCAGATTATTATTAAATAACTGTTCAGATAACTCAAATGATTAACAATTACTCTGATAAATCAACTTTTGCCACTGAACTGATAATAATAGGAGAGGCTCCAAGGTCTACAATCCAGTTAACATAAATGTGTTCTTCCACTCTTCTGGTGATGGTGTATATATTTAGCATTACTAGTACTCAAACTTATTTACTGAATGCTTTATGATGACTCTCGTGGTACCAGAAAAATTCAGATCTTGTTAAGGGTAATATTATAAACTTACATAGAAGGAGAATTTAGCCAGGTCATAAGTAGTAGGAAGCGTTAGGGCTTAATGAAGCAAGGGGAAGATAGCATATGACTGACCAAAGAATACCTTCAATTTTCCCAAATGGAGAATTATTGTTCACCATCTTATCCCGCATATTTTTTTTCCAGAAAGCAGCCCATTTTATTATCAACTAGCAAGTTTAGAAGTTTAGTGAAGAGGATGGTTTTTAGTTCTGATATATAGGTATTTAGAAAAAGCAATTAAACAATGGCAATGATAATTCCTACAGCTCTTTTAGCTTTGCATCAGTTTTCATCTTTGTACTATCCTAGGTTATAGAGATCTTAGCTAGAAGCCAACTATATCCACTGCTGGTGTCTAAAGGGAGCTAATGAATAGGAATGACAGCTACCAGGAGCCAATTTTGCATGAAGGACTGAGACAATACATGGGACACAATTGCTCTATTGATGAAGTAGTTTATGATTGTCACTAATGTTTGTATCTCTTGTCAGTCATTCTATTGATATCTCAGAGTTTAACAAGATGTAGTTCTGAGTCCTAGCTGCAGATCTGCTGTTGACTCAGAATAAAGAGTTAGATACTGACTTTATTTCTGGATCTTTTTTCCCCCTTCAAGATGAAGAAAATGCCTCGCTGGGATACATTTTCAGCTACTTCTAAAGAAACAAAAACTAGCATAATGATCAAAACAAGGGTAGGTAGTTAAAATTGAAAGCCACAGATGAATTTGTTATAGATTGTTAGAATGACAAAATCATTTTATAAATAATGTAGTTACTCAACATGGTCTAAATGTGTTTTTACATCATTTTAGCAGTAGAAAACAAGTATGGATTTCTCTTACGCTAGTCTAACATTCCTTTATCTCTTCTTCCTCTCCTGACCCCCACTTTCTTCTTCTTCTATCAATTTCCTTCAGGTTTTCATTTATCTGCTAGTGATATCCTTCCTGCTTCAAAGTCAGGAAAAGTGGGATTTCTCATATCAACTCCAGACAGCATCTTGCAGTTTCTTCTTTTGTGAAAGGATAGAGAAGGTGACTTACTTCTTCATATCTAATTTAAGATGTTGATTTTGCAAAGGAACTCTACAGCAGTGATTTCTATTTCTTACGCTGAGTTTCAGATGTTGGTTGCATATCTATTTTTGTTAGTTTGTAAAGGGAGGTAAGTCTCTGAACAGATTGGGAATTAGAGATTCTATAGGCTTTAAAAAAGAAAAAACTCTCTCATTTTTGCTAGAGGAGTTAGTGGCTGATTTTAAAACTTAAAATGAGCTTCATATTTCTGTTCCTTGGGGGCTTATTCTGCATCTTCTAATGACCAATATATGCAGTCTTAAAGTGAGTTCCATGTTTTTCTCAGTTTTAGTATTTCTTCCTCACACAGCTGTCAGTGGTACAGCATGTGGGCTCATCTGTGGGCAGAAGTGCTCTCTGGGTGGGCACTGTCTGTGCCCTCGAATGCAGATGGTGCTCAGGGCATGGAGCAGGCTCTTCCCTTTCCTCTCTCCTCCCACTCTGCCCTCTAATAAAAATTTATTCTCACTTTCTATCATGGAGAGTTTGATTAGCCTCCAGGTTCCATTCTCTCTGTTTACCAAAAAAAAAAAAAAAAAAAAAAAATATATATATATATATATATATATATATATATATATAATTGGCCTGGAAGTGACGCAAATGGATAATTTAAAGTCCTGAACCAGGCAGGGCAGGGAGGTTCGTGATGTAGACAAACCTGAAGAGAATGGAAGCTTGAAACATCATTGCTCAAGAAATATGGAACTGTCTCCAGAAGTTCTTTCCAATAGCACATTTACAATCCTGAGTGAGTCCTAATGCTGACTTTGCTTAACAGCAGTGATCAAATGAATTATAAGCTTTGGGATATTACATACCTCTGAAGTCAAGGTTATTTAGTTTAAATTACCTTCAAAATGTGCATGTACCTCACTTTCCAAGTACTAGAAAACAGACAGCATGGCAGTTTAGAATTTTAAGTATAGTGTGTAAGGAATAGGTATTCCTTAAGAATAGCTATCCTTAAGATAATGCCAAAGTCTATTCGAAGAAGCCAATTTGCTCCCCATGCAGAACTGATAACTTCTGTATCAGTATCAATAGAACATATTTTACTTTGAGCTAGAGAACAATGGATCCTGTAGGAAGACCAGGAAAAGGCAAGGTTCTATTTGGAATAGTTATGGGAAAGCAACACTTTAGAAAAGAAATTAGACTTTGGAAATGGTGTATGCTTCTGGGAAGAGAGGATTTGTTCTCTACATGGTTAACATGGTTAACATTCATTTACGTTTTCATCTTCCAGCAAGATAAACCAGAACTGTATTAATTTATATATTTGTTGGCATCAGTTCAGGTCCTCTAGCAAGTGGCTACTGTGAAATTTAGTAAAAAGAAGCCTCACTTAAGATAGTTGAGAGGCTAACAGGGAGAACACTCACACCTTACCACTCATCGTCAACTACAGACCCTAACAGGAAGAGACAACCCCAACAGGAAGAAGAAAGCCTCCCCCCGCCCCCAAGTAACGGCCCAGCCAGTGAGAGACTGTCACAACTCAGCCAATGAAAAGTCACTATACTTTGAACTTCCAGTTACTCCAATGGACCTTTTGTTTATAACAGCCCCTCCAAGCTTACCCTTTTCCTCTATAAAAAAGCTATCCTCTCCTTTGTTCTTTGGGGTGCCTATGGTTTTGTCCTATCTTGCTCGGCAATTCTGCACTGCAATTCTCTGCTATTCCCAAAGAAACCCATTTTTGCTGATGAAATAACTGACAGTTTTCTTCTTAAGGTTAATATCCTGACAGAATTAGAGGTGCAAGAGATTTACTGGGGCTGGACGTGCGGGGCGCTGCAAAAGTTAACGAGGTAGGGAGAGACTGTAGAATGTACTGCATGCCCCACTCAGGTGGAAAGAGAGGGGAAGAAAGAATGAGTATGTTAGAAGAGTCAGAGAGTGCACTACCACTTCCAGAAAGTCTCAATGAGGCCGAGGCGCTGCCTAAAGCAAAAGCTGTCCAGTAGAGAGGTCCCGCCTGGGACAGAAATCGCTGGTGTTCCGTTCCCTCCGCACCAGGCTCAGCTATTGGCTGAGAGCAGCCTGGGGGGCGTGGCCTCCGGGTGCGGAAGTGGCATCCTGATATGGCCGATCTGATGCTGTCAGCTCTTTGTGGTGGGTTCTCTCTTGAAGGACGACCTGAGCCGTGCGCCTGTGTTCCTGGCACACTGTTACTATGTTTTCTATGTCATGCGTTTTGGCTAGTTGTAGCTTCTAAGTTCTTCTGTTGAGGCCTGAGAGTTTTAGCAAATATTTTATTAAATCTCATCCATTTATTTCTCTGAAATTGGCATCTGTACCCAAATCGCTCTGCCCTTTTGGGCTGTCTGTTTCCATACCATGTGTGACTTAAGGAAAATGTGTCTGAGAGTCGTGACTGATCTCTGTCCCACAGCTGAGGCTATGCAGAATATGTGCTATTTCTGATACATATTTTTGCTAGCATATTTCCTAATCTTTTCTTCAAAGTGTGTCACACACTGTTTACCAAGTAAGTCCATCCTTTTCTCTAAGATCAAGAGCAGTTTTTAGGAAGTGCACCCCCCACCCCAGCCTATTTGAGGGAACAGAAGGGACAGAATGCTGGCTCTGGGTAGGAAGAAGATAGATGGCTTTTCTGCCTGTAAGCCCAGTTCTCCTTCCCAAGATGGCAATAGCAACATTCCAATTCTAATATATTCCCATCAGGAGAAAGCATCTGAGATCTCTGACTCAGCTCTAAATCTAAGTACACCATAGGGCCAGCATGTCTGAGAGGGATGCTCAGCCCATAGACACCTGCAGCATTTCATCTGCTTCTAGAAAGTAGCGAACTGGTAAACCAATTGTCACAGCAGATATAAATTGCCCTAAAGTGGCTCCTGGGTTTTGCTCACTTCTTCCTCTCCATGTTCATCAGGACAGAATATTTTCACTCTGAGAGGGAAGAACTGTGAAGAGGCATCAGGAAAGCAGCTTTTAGCATTGAAATGACACCTTTCTAGATTTAAAAAAAAAATGTGTATTACGGGTGGTTTGAAGACTAGAGAATTAAAAACTGTCTTTGGGATGGCTGTTTTGAAAATGTCCCCTTTCTGATGTAGTTCCTCTAGAATTTAATCTCATGTCCATTAAAGCCAGGCCTTCCTTCCTTTATCCCAGAATCAAATCTGTATGTGCTTACTTGTGTAGACCCTTGACTAAGGGTTTTCCTCCAAATGACCTGGGGACCACTCCCTTCTGCAGAGGTAGGGATGGCTTTCCAGAGATGAAGATTCTTGGGTTAAAATAAATTACTGTGAACATTAAGATGATTAGTATTCTTACAACTTGTGTTAGCATACAGCTAATAAAAATGTTTTGGATACTCAATTCTAAAAAGCAGCTGGTTATTCTGTTTTGGGATGCAGATCAGAAAATTGGTTGCAGCTATCACTACTTTTTATCCATATCATTCCAGCTGAGCTACCAAAGAAGTCTTTTAGACAATAATCATACTTATCTCTTCTCTTCACTGCTCCAGTGAAACTCTTGTCAAAAAGAATTGTGTCAAGTTGGTGCCCAAGGCAAATATTTACTGTTGTAACAATTCTATAAAAGCAAGTTTGGGACCTGAGAACACATGACCTGAAAAATTGCTGATGGACATCTGCTCAATATAGGACCACAAGTGTGAGTCTCTGTGCTACCGTGTACTCAGATAGTTGGCTAATAGGCAGAAATTTGATTTAGTGCTATTTCCCTAAGAGGCAGCACTTGAGAGTCATGTTCTGCTTAAGACCTTAGGCAGACAATTAGCATGCTTCTTGGTTGCCCATCTGCCCTTAAAAATATACTATTTCTATTATTAAAAAAAGGGAAGATTCTGTAGTGGAAAAATCTGAGTATTTATGGAACTCAGAAGATTTAATACTGGATGTATTACCCTTGAGTTAATTGCCCAGTAGTTTTGGGTGAACCCAGGTTTTTTTATTTGAAATTGGATTCCCTAGTGGAGTTAATGAAATTATAATTTTGGAGAAAGTGAGTTGATTCTTTATAACAGCACATATAAAACTAGGTCTTCATTTTAGTTCCTTACCAAATCTTTAAATTGAGGCCATATTTTACTCTATTTAGTTTGCTATTCTTCTTTTGGCACTTTGGTGAAATAGTACATATTTAAAGATTGGTATTTTGGAACTCTGCAAACCACATAAGTGTTTTTGCTGGGAGAAGTTATTTCTGTTAGTTGCCTCCTTTACTTACAAGTTGACTGTAAAACATCATGAATTTTATGCCCTGTATAAATTGCTTTAATTATGTTGGGTTTATGTAACTTCTTGTTTGTATAGGCTAAATGGGTGCATGAATTTTTTTCTCAAGGACTCAGGAAGCCTGTTCAATGCTACAGAAATAAATACAACTACATTTAAATGAAAGAATTTAGTCTTACTGGCTTTAATTAAGTCTTGATCATCAAGATCATTGTCTTTGCATGACAATAATTCATTCTGGTAATTAAGTGGGAAGAATAGACTGGTATTCTCATCAACGCAGTCCCAGATGGCAAGTGTAATTCTTAGACTTCTAGTTTACCAACATAAGAATTCTTCCTACCCTCTCCTCTGTCCTACAGAAACAAACATGGCCCAGATGCTGTGATAAATGTGTGGGATTCATCCTATGTTCTTGTAGGAACATTTGTCATGGCCAACTCTAATTTAAGACCAAGAAATGCTTTCAGCTGCTTTTATCCAGTTGCTAAATCAAATAACAGTATCAGAAAGAAATTCGAGGAATTTTGATATGACTGAGGAAATAATATATAATGAAAAGCCATATGATAATTGACTCTCTCTGCTTGACTTAATTATCATATGGTTTCACTTATTTGCGGAGCATAACAAATAACACGGAGGACATGGGGAGATGGAGAGGAGAAGGGAGTTGAGGGAAATTGGGGGGAAGATGAACCATGAGAGACTATGGACTCTGAAAAACAACCTGAGGGTTTTGAAGGGGCGGGGGGTGGGAGGTTGGAGGAGCCAGGTGGTGGGTATTAGGGAGGGCACGCATTGCATGGAGCACTGGGTGTGTTGTAAAACTATGGATTCTGTTACGCTGAAAAGAAATGAAATTTAAAAAAAAAGAAAAAATATATAATGAAAAGCTCAGTATCAAATAAAAATGTCAACATAATACCTACAACACTCATTTTTGTTTGCTTAGTATTCTGCAGTCAGATAGGACTTTGTCAAATAAAATATAACAAAATTTCAAAGAAATTTAAAAAGTTAATCATTGGCTACTTTAATTATATGATTGTTGTCTGGTCAGCTGATAAGAGAGTTGCATGTATTATTTAAGCTCCTTCTGGACATCCTCTGTTATGAATATCTCTTTGTCCTTTTTGTTTTAATATACTTCCCTTTTAGTGGTCTTAATCATTCACAGTACATTGAATATGACTAGAACTAAAGAAATGTCACACCTGCGTTCCTTATTTATAAACATTTCGGGGTTGGTGATAGTGTTGTCATGGTGACAATCCAGATCTCCCAAAACTCCTGTGCTATTGTATAATATGTAACTCTTGGTTTGTCAGAGACTTGAGCTATTTTATTTTAGTAAATATTTATAGACCATTGAGAAAGTGTCCTGTTGATGGCATGAGGGACATTTTATTCATGAGTAGATAAGAAGATGAGAAAAGTGTTGGGGAGAAGAGGGTAAGACAGAAAACACTAAGGGTAATCCCACTCTGCCCAGTGCTTGCTGTTCATTTGCATGTATTAACTGGATTATTTAGAGGCTTACTGTATGCAAAATTTGGGGTTAAACAGGTGAAAAACATTATATGACCAGTTCTCTAGGAAAGTATTTATGTGTTATAGAAATATAATGAGTTTCTTGAGCGAATACTATAACCAATGGTACATAATTGTCATTAGTGAGAACTGAAATTATATACTTTCTAGGCTGTAACAAAGTACCACAAACAGACCTCAATATATACTATCATAATTCTGAAGCCCTGGAATCCAAAATCCAGATGCTGCCAGGGCCACCCTCCCTCCGAAGCCTCAAAAGGAGATCTTTCTGTGGTCTTTCCTATCCTTGGTGATTTGTCAGCTGTTCCCGGCGGTCCCTGGCTCGCTGCAGCAAGTGTCCCTCAAGGACACTCTTGTCTCAGGGTCTTCACAGAAGACTCTTGTCTCTGGGTCTTCACACAGTGTTTTCTCTTTGTGTGTGTCTTTTTTCTTCTCTAAGAACACAATTCATACTGGATTAAGGTCCCACCCTACTCCAGTATGACTTCACCTTACCTTGATTACTCCAAAGACCATTTTCAGATAAGGTCACATTCATAGGTACTGGGGGTCAGGACTTCCTATCGTTGCGGGGGAAGGGAATACGTTCATTCCCAAATCTATGTGTTTTGATTTCTCCAATCTAGAGTATGTAGAGCAAATAGGAATTCACTGTGAAGATATTGGGAAGTGACAAAAAGGGGAGACTGGAGGACTGGGCTAGGAAAATGGATGGGAATCAGGGGTCCTCTGGGGGAAGAGCAGGCAGAGCTGCAGCCAGGGTTATGCCACAGGAACAGTCTGACCTCTAGTCTGCCCCCACCCATTATTAGTCTGACTTCAACCATCTCAGGAATGGATGTCTGATTGAATTTAGGAACCCGCCTATGCCAAGAGTGAGCTGAGGAAGAATCTGCCACCCTCAGCTTATGAAGTGGGAGGCTGTCGTGGGAGAAAGTTGGAATTGCTTTCTTGTTAAAGCTGTAGTCAGTTGGGAATTTTCTCAAAAGAATGATTGCAGTGCCAACAGGAAGAGGAAAGATCCAGATAGCGGATCACCAAATATGACAAATGTTTGTGTCAGGAAGGTAAAGCCTACGGCACCAAACTAAAACAATCAACTTCTCAGGGATTAAAACAAATCTCAAATTCATGAAAAAGCAAGATTGGGCTTTGTCTTCTAAGTTACCCATCAGCTATTAGTACTAGAAGGAATGTCAGTAACAAACACAAATAATCTTAAAACACAGAATTAGAAGATACAAATTTTGAGAGGAAAAAACTGTAACGGTATTCTCTTATGTAAGGACAACGGAAGGAAGGGGGTGGCATCTGATTCTTTAGGGGCTTGGTTTTTTATAGCAGGTGAAGTTACTATGTTTATACAAACCATGGGAAAACTTTAAATGAAAGTAGAGAAACTTCTGGGTCCAGTGACTAAATGCTGCACCAAACTGGGTAAAGGGCATCTTCTTTTATTCCCATGTAATTTTGGCTGAGAACCAAGTAGGTCACATGTGGGTGGCAGTCAGTCGTCTTAGGAGGAACGGTGTCTTCACAAAGCTGGTCGCAGCAGACACAGCAGAAGCACATGTGATATATTATCATGAGGGTTCCTCCAAATAACTACAAAGATGCCTCAGGAAGGATGAGAGCTATCATGAAGATGGGATTGCTGGCTACAGAAGAAGAGTATAGATATTTTAAAGGTAAAAGTTCAGTTTATTTCTAATAAAGGATTCTGAGCATACTGCCCAATATAATGCTTACCCTCTCTGTGAAGAACGGAGATGTAAAAATATACCAAATGATTAGTGCGTACTTTTCTGGTAACCCTGATAAGGTCATGTCCTTTCCTTGGGGGGTCATCAAACTATGGTGCTCAGCACCTGCCAGGTAACTAGCATCATTTCAAGAAGAGCTTATTCCCAGCTGTCTATTATTTCTTCATAAAACCTCTAATGGCCCTTGGTCTTAAGAAAACCCTACTGTCTAATTCCAAGGTGAACAGAATAGGTCAGAAGTCTGTCTTGAGTCTCCTCTGGGAACCACTGCATCCAATAGATAAGACTCTTAAGCACTGGTGTCAGGACTACTTCACTCTGCTCAGCCTCATGGTTTAGGAAGGAAAAATAGATCTGAGCAAATGATACTGTTACTCACACTAGCTGGGTCACGGGTTGGCAGTATTCAATTCATCAACTCCCCTCATTTGTTTCCTTTTGTGTATCCACTATATTTCAAAGCTGAGAAAGTTATAACACAGCCACAGACCTGATAAATGTTTCCTTTAGTGCCAGATTTTCTAAAATTTGTTTTTCTGCAATCTGAACCTCTAAAGTATGGTTAAATCAGATTATAAGATTATTAATAATGAGGGTTGAACATATTTAAAGAGGAACTAATCATATTCAACATAATCTAAAAATTTTATGTGAAGAAGAGAGCTAACAAAAGAAGAACTAACCAGAGGCACCTAGGTGGCTCAGTGGGTTAAAGCCTCTGCCTTCGGCTCAGGTCATGATCCCAGGGTCCCGGGATCGAGCCCCGCCTTGGGCTCTCTGGTCAGCAGGGAGCCTGTCCCCCCACCCACCCTTCTGCCTACTTGTGATCTCTGACTGTCAAATAAATAAATAAAATCTTTTTAAAAAAAAGAATTAACCAATGAATAATTTAACGGTGGTGCCTTGATTGTAGATGTAAGTGAAATTCTTCCTGAATTTGTAATTCGTTATTTTTAGATTTTGATGAAAATTGAGTTTAATGAGGGTCATTTTATTTAACTAAATATTCTTGAGAAGTAACTTAAGGAGGATCTAAATTCTACAAGTGGGTAGATGATGAATAAAAGTTTGGTTGCTCCTGTGGCAACACTGGCATTTAAGTTACCTAAAATTATGCTATGTTATTATATACATGCTTAGATTATATAAAGTTCAAAGGGATTTTATATTGATTATAGACACCTGAATAATTGGAATCTTGTATTAGATTGGCCTGGAAATCGAATTTATAACCAGAGGAATGTCATTATCTTATGAAAAGGGTAACCGGGAAGTTGATCTGATAATATTCATTCATTTAAAAAACATCAAATAAGCACCTGAAATGTGAATCAAGTGCTTGAAATGTGAATTAAGCAGCAGGGTAACTAGACTAAAATATTTTGGCTAAGAATCACATTATCAGATAAAATTTTTATTAGAGAAATCTGAGTTAAATTAGACTCTTGATATAACTCAATGTACCAGTCAGAGATTCATAAGAAACAGGAAACATTCAGTCAAAAAATAATCTAATACCGGGAATTAAGACCTTATGGGATCCTTCAGAGAGTTAAGAGAAGTTAGTTCAGGTTAACATGACTGTAGCTCAAATCCAGTGGCCATGAAGCAGCTTATGCCTGTTATCATCTCTGATGCCATCAGCTCAAGCTCCTAGAGCTGGTGACCAGAGCCTCAGATGAGGATCCTGCTGGCCACAGAGACCAACGTGGGTCTATTGTACTGGCCAGTCCCCACAGCAGTAGGAGTTGCTCTCTGTCTCATCTCCATCTTCCAGATCTCCCAAGAGACTATCTCATTGGTGGAATGTATATCACACATAACACTTTCCTGCTGGGGAGACTGACAAATGCATAGTTTGCCTCCCAGGCCCTTTAATACAGGGGGCTTCATAGAAGGGGATGAAAATGGATGCTAAGTCCACATCTAGCACACTTAGTCTGGTGTGTGTGTGTGTGTGTGTGTGTGTGTGTTTTAAAGATTTTATTTATGGGGCGCCTGGGTGGCTCAGTGGGTTAAAGCCTCTGCTTTCGGCTCAGGTCATGATCCCAGGGTCCTGGGATCGAGCCCCACATCGGGCTCTCTGCTCCGCGGAGAGCCTGCTTCCTCCTCTCTCTCCCTGCCTGCCTCTCTTGCCTACTTGTAATCTCTGTCTGTCAAATAAATTAAAAAAAAAAAGATTTTATTTATTAGTGAGAAAGAGAGAGAGAGCAAGGGTGCACAAGCCTGGGGGGGGGCAGAGGGAGAGGGAGAAGCAGACTCCCTAGGAATCCCAATGTGGGGCTCCATCCCAGGACCCTGAGATCATGATCTTGAGCCGAAGGCAGATCCTTAACTGACTGGGCCACCCAGACACCCTGATTTTGAAGATTCATGATAGCCTACAGTAAGTTTTTTAGGAAGGTAGACAAAAACAACAGGAAAACTTCCTCAAACTATTCTACATTCACAAGTGTCTAAAGCTTAACTTTGTCAGAATATGACACAGGTGTCCATGGATTAAAGGGCTTTAGACATATAATCCAAAATTTATTTTTAAATAAAATTTTATCTTCTGTATTTAGTAGAAGGAGGAATATTACCATTTGATTATAATGTTCCTGATGACACTGGATCCAGCTTTACCTAATTTCCTATTGTATTTCAAGATAACAAATTAAAGATGCTGATGCTGATGATAATTCAATGTTTATTGAGTGTTTACTAAGTTTTAGGTGTTTCATAAACATAGCTTATTTAATTTTCACAACTACCCAGTGAAATGGCATACTATTCACTCCATTTTACCATGAAGAAACTGAGAATTACATTAATTACCTTGTCCAATGTCATATAACCCACCAAATGTTATTGTCTTGTCTTCCCTATCTTGGCAAATATTGTCACCTACCAAATTTCTCAAGTCAGAACATTCAGGGATCACCCATATTCTTTTTTCTTACACTGACATCAACCCCATCAGCAAGTGTTGTTGCCTCTATCACCAAAATATGTCTAAAATCTGCCTTCTCTATCACTTCAATTATCACTCTAGTCTAAGCCACCACCATCTTGTGAATACCTCACAAATCCCTGACTAGTCATCTCGTCACTATTCTTGAGTCTCTGCAATCCCTTTTCTGTTCTGCAGTGAGAATGAATTGTTCTGCTTAAAACATTTGATTGGCTTCCCATTATACTTAGAATAAAATTCAAACTCCTTAAATGATGTTTCTCCTGCTTAGCACTACAAACTCATCCCATATCTCTCATTCTTACCCACTACCTCCCGGGCACACTGACCTTATTAGTTTGCCAGGGTTGCCATAACAAAGTATCTAGATTGGATGGCTTAAATGATAGAAATTTATTTTCTCACAGCTCTGGAGGCTAGAAATTGGAGATAAAGCTGCCAGCAGGGTTGGTTTCTTCTGAGTGCCTTGAGGAAAAGATGTCTTCCAGGCCTCTCTCCTTGGCTTGTAGTTAGCCATCATCTTCCCCTGTCTTCACATCATCTTCCTTCAGTATATGTCTGTGTCCAAGTTTCATCTTCTCTAAGAACACTAGTCCTATTGGTTTAGGACCTCATTTTAACTTAAGTACTTCTATAAAGATCCTGTCTTCAAATTTGGTCACATTATGAGGCACTGGGAATTAAGATGTCGATGTGAATTTGGGGGGGGGCATGATTAAGAACATAAAAGTGATACTTCCATTTTCAGAAAACGTGTCATTCATTCTGATCTTGGGGTCTTTGCACTAGATACGTTCCCTATCTTGAGTGTTATTCTTGCTTCTCACCTCAAGTGTACTTACCATGATACAATAAAATAATTAAAAAAATACATTAAAATAAAAGCATCATAGTCAAGATACCATAGTAGATAGAAACCAGGCTAGGAGAACATATGGTGATCATGAGGAAGTTTCCTATGTCCTTCAAATGTCACAGTTAATGACAGGTCATCTGCTGGGATTTCCCAAGTCTGCCTATGCAGAGGATCTGTGAGGTACTGGGCATGACTTGTTATGTCTGATTTATAGAACACCTCATTTTACAACATTGGGGCAGACTGTCAATGTTTTGTGAGGGTGCTTAAGGCTCCTTAGTGTGACTGTAGATGCGTTCACTAAGTACCAGGCATAAATGACAAAGCAGCATCAGTTCATACTCCTGGAATCCCTTGTTCTTTTGCTCAAATGAAGAAAAGAGAAAGTGTTAGGCGGAAAACTGTACCACTTCTATTATAGTTGATATATCCTGTACATCCACACCTTGAGAAATGGAAGATATAATCCATAAGAAACTGTTGGTTAATTTGCTGAGAGCTAGTTTCTCTAAGAGTCACTTATTACTATACAGGGCAAAAAGGCTATCTGAGAGAAACTATCCCACTAGTTTCCATGGACACAGATATTGCTTCAGTGTTTGCTATATTCCAGTGCACAACATTTCCAAATGGTCTTACTCCATTTCTGCATATAATCAAGCTTGATGTTGACTTGAATATGAGCAAAGAATTATACAGAAATTACAGTATTTTACTCTCAGACATGTTTACTAATTCATTTGCTTGAAGACAGGTGATTTTCATTCTGGCTGAAATTGACTTTGGTTATTTGCAAAAGTCAGAATGTAGTATTTTATTTTATACTAACCAAGTGCAAATCCTGAATGCCAAATAAATATTGTGCACGCCACCACTCCTGTCACCCCCGACACCATCCATCCGTGGCAAACATCTTTAATTGGTCTTGACACAGTTTCCCATCAAACTCCCAGCTGATTGGCCCAGAGCTGGTGTGAGGTGAAGGTTTCAGGCTCCTTCTAAACACGTCACTGTGGGCATCCTTCAGCCAGTTTTTCTTTTACCATTATGTGGGAAATGAGGCCAGCTTACATTTACACAAAATGTAAGTCAGTAGTTTTCAAACTATATAGATTTCTTTCAGGATTACTTAGTCTTCAGTACTTGGATGTCTAATATGCTATTCTAAAAGGGACTAAAATAAATAGAGCTTTCAAATGTCACTTGATCACAGAACTCCCCTTCCTCCCTCCCCCCTTTTGTTTTGTACAGAGCCCCTTTTTAATGCAATATCCATGAATTCTTTGTAACACAACTTGGGAAACACTGCTGTACTGCTTTACCACTGATGGGTTTTTCCACTGAGGCTTTTGATCTTTCTGGGAGATCTGGGTGGTCATTCAATGCTTTGAAATCATTGTCTTTTAAAATGATACAGATTTGAGTCAGATGCTTTAGGACTGTGCCTAAAATCCAGTCAAATAATGAGCCAGCCCAGTGTATCACAACAATATTCACATTTCAAAGAGGATTATTTTTTTGCAAACTGTCTTCCTTGATCAAAATGTTCTAAGAACTCATACCTCATTTAAGTGGACTGACCACATATTCCAACTTTACGCCTGGGGTAGTCCCAGTTTACACTTGCTTTTCTATTGTAATCATTAACACTATTCTATTTTACCAAAAAAGTGTCCTTTTTGGATGATAAAGTAATTGATGATCTCCTTATATTTAATTCTCAATCTATGCTAACATTGGTATTATTACCTCCATTTACTCATGATTAAATTGGGCTCAAGAAGACTGAAAACTGGCTTGGTTTTGCAGAGCTGGGACATAGCTGAGCCAATATTCAAACTAGATCAGTTTTACCTCAAAGCTCATGCTCTTGAATGAAGTACTGCACTGCTCATATAAATATCCAATGTCATTTAATAATCATGAAAATTATAGAGAATGTATTTATTGTCTACATTTTGAAGATGAAAATATTGAAGAAATCATTGCTGTAATTTATAAATTTGAGGTATATTGTATTGAGAATCTTACCTCTTGTTGTCTTTTATATGGTAATCCCTGCCTTTCAAGGTCAGCCCCACACAAAAGGCAGGCCAAAATGGCTGGCAAGAATAGCTACAGAAAGGGCAGCAAGTAGGGCCTCACACCAGCTCTGGGCCAATCAGCTGGGACCTAGTAGAACAGGTCACAAGGCAGATCGCGCTCTTAAATATTTACCCATTTAGAACAGCAATATGCAGTAAAATTCGGGTAAGTCCAAGTTATTAAAATCAGATCCTTTCGCTTTATAGGGAACTAGAAGGACCTCAGATGAGCAAATACTTAGTGTACAAGTAGGATATAATGATGAGTCAAGGTCATTCTCATTAGAATACTGAGAGCAGTCTCATTTTCTAAAAATTGGAGTCACCACCATTGGCAGAATAATTGAATGTTAGATTTGTGAAAATATATTGGAGTCATCCATTCTTTTGAGTATTTAATGATCCATTTAAGCTTAAGCTATACGCACTTCAAAACAAAACCATCCATGTGCTATCGTAAGGGTTTCTACTTTCAGAAAATCCTGTAGAAAGCTGTTTTTGTTTTAACAACATTCTTTTAAGTGTTAATCCCATTTTACTGTCTAGTCTAGATCAGGGTTTCTCAACTTTGGCACTATTGAGATTTTTGGACTGGTTAATTCTTTGCCTTGTGTATTATGGACTTTTATTACTATCTCTCATCTCTACACACTAGATGCCATATGCACCTTCTCCATAGTTATGGCAATACAAAATGTTGCCAGATATTGCCAAAAGTCTGGGGCAAGGGGAGCAAAATTGCCCAGTTATGAACCACTGGAATAAGTGCTTCCTCTATGTTAGCCTAGGAAAGTGACATGGTAGAAAATAAGGGAATTAATATTAAACACAAAACTCTGATAACATTCAGTACCAGTTGAAATGTCAGAGTTCTGATAA
Organism: Mellivora capensis; assembly: GCA_004024625.1. Lineage (NCBI taxonomy): Eukaryota > Metazoa > Chordata > Mammalia > Carnivora > Mustelidae > Mellivora > Mellivora capensis. The sequence goes on along the minus strand of PISX010003467.1, from coordinate 82,098 downwards.
ATTTAACTTGGCCAAAGTTAGGAGTAATGGCTTGGAAACAAACCCAACTTAAGAAAGAAATGATGGAGGTATATTAGCTACTGGCTGCTCAGGCTTCAGGAATCAGCACAAACTCTTCAAAAGATCTCCCATGTAGGTCTTTCCTTTCTGTCAGTGGTTAGGGGGTCTCTGAGAAATGCCCCAAATCTCCGAGGAAGGTCCACATCTTTCTATTTCCTTGCCCTTTGCTTTGACCTCTCCTCTTTTCTAGCATAAATGCAAAAGCTTCTGTTGTGCATCTAAAGTTAATGGACAGTATTCTACATGTTAGGGATGGAGTCCAGAGATGAAAAACCACTTTTCCATGGGGCATTTTCAGTTGGGATCACTGCTAAATTTGTATTAGTCTTCTTCCACGCTTGCATTCTCTCCACTTTTCATCTCATCCTCCAGTGCAACAGGTAATGATATGGAATCCTCCACAGTCACCCAATTCCATCCTTATCTAACCACCTCCCAAAGCAGTGAGGGATGGGAGGAGCCATGGCAGAGGAAGCATGAGGAAGACTTCAACTATTTTTGGGTTTCTTTTTTCCAGGTCTCTTTGTCATGATAAAATGGTAAGATTTCAAGGGCCAGAGTATCTCAGGAAAGAGGCTATTAAAGGGACTATTTTTTTTTTTGCCATAGTTTTAATCCAAGTTCGCTCAGTTCATAAAGGTAGTATTCAGAGGCCCTGATTTTCAATTTCCGTCTATGTTCAAGACCTGAATAATATTCAAGCCTCATCTCCCTCTTCCACTCTTAATTGAGTCTCAGGTAAGAGATAATCCAATTGCTTTATAATTAGAAACATTGACATTTTACCTGTCACTGGATTTCACATTTTTAATAAGAATAAAGTCATTGATGAAACTGTAGTTATCAGTCACAGGCCAATATAGAGGTTTCTACTTTAGAGATGAGACATATATTTCAATTTAGAGATGTAGAAAATTATATAAAAACAGTTTTTCCATTGGTTTACTGAACTCTTTGGGTGGGATGACCCACATAAATGGGGGATTTGTAATCATTGTTTGGATATAATTAATCACTGTGTGTGGAAGGGCAGGCCATTTCTCGAAAGCTTGGATGTGAAACTATAGACTAGATTTCCAAATGTCATCATCAAAGCACCGTCTGCTAGGGATGAATCAAACATCTGTATTATATTTTAGAACTTGAGCTTATTTGAGAATGTTTATAGTCATGAGAAACCTGTGATTAATGTTTTGTAGAATCACTTTAGATATTCTTATCACTGTTTAGAAGCTAGGAAAAAAATCATTTGTGTGTTTACTTTGTGGGGCTTAAGCAGTGAAATTAAATGAGTTTAAAATTTTTTTCAGGAGCCTTCCTTTTGTAAACTGATGAGCAGAGGAACTTAATGGTTAAATATTATACACTTATTTTGGAAAGTCAGACATAATTTTAAACATTAATTTTATTTGCAGGAATTGTACATGGAAAATCATAGAATGATAAAACTGTTCTATTCTAAACTAGTAAGTTGTTTCTAAGAAACACATTGCTGAAAATGTAAGCCTTTTAATAAAGAATGTAGGTTGTTGAAATGAATATTAATTTGAGATATAGAAAGTTAAAAAAATAATATTCTCAAGGTTATATGCAAATAGGCACTAAGAGAAGGTTTCTGAAAACATAAGGTGACAATAATAATTAGAGGTTTGAATGTCTGAAATTCAGGAAATGGACCAGTCACTTAAAAGGCAAATATGTATGAAACAAATTTGTATTTTCATGGTCACTCTAAGGACAGAGGAGTCAACTTATGATAAGGTTAGTGCTTCAAACAGGTGCAATAACTTTGCTACAGAGCATTTCACTTCTCTGCTCTTGTTTTCCTTTAATTTTCAAAATGGGAAACAGCTGCTTCAGTGGCAAAATGCATTGTGAAATGCAAGAATTGTCAAAGAATACAACTGCTCTATGGCATTCAGTTTGAATCTTGATATACCTATCTGAAGCAAGTTAATGCCAATAAATTGCGGCAAAAACAAATTGTCAAATCCAGAGGTTTGCTTCTGCTTTCATCGTATGCTATTTTCCCTGAAGACAGCAGGCAATCCAAATGCAAGCTTACTTCACTCAGAAAGCACAGTGTCTGCAGATTTTTGGGTTTCATTATAATACCCTGAAAGTGAGATCACAGAAATGTATTAGTGAATAATGGATCATCAATTGAAATTGATTAGCTAGCAAAAAATCACCCCTATACATAAATCTTTCTAAGGAACAATCACCTTTAGCTTGAAAAATACACATGTTTATCATTTCAGGAGAAGACAATGAAATATTTAAAGTATTATGTTTGCTAGACAAATGATTCCTTCAGGTCTCTAATAAGCCTGCTTTAAGCTTTCTTAAAAATATAACTGATATTTTACCTTCTTTAGTAATCTCTCTTGCAACAGAAACCAAGTTCCTTTTCAACTTGGAGTCGAGTAGGAAGCTAAGAAAAAGAAAGAAAAAGATACAGAGCTAGCATTTCTCTATTTTAAGGTGGAACAAAGAAACATGACAAAGTCATAGTTTCCTTTCGTTGGAAAATAGCTTCATAGACGGAACTGGCAAGACGTTCCTCCATCTTCAAAGGAAAGAAGCATTGTAAAGTTCACCAATAGCAAAGTCCTTGAGTTTAAATTTTATTTCCATTTTGAGGGAGAATAGCCTAAGTGCTCAGAATTTATATTCTTTTTCTCTTACCCCAAATATTGTTCTCCAAAAATATACCATGGTTGTATAGTCATTCAGAACTTGTAGAAGGATCTTTGTTTGACCAGGATATTTTCATAAACTCAGAGGACTCGGTGGTACCCATGATTCTGCTCCTGCCCAGTGAATTTAATGGGTCCATACTCTTTAGACTTTGGTCTATAGCTCACCAGTTGCCACAGGATGGTCCAGAAATGCAAATATGTTAAACAGTTCTTAAGGGAAAATGACTTTAAGGATTCCTTATGATTTACTCAAAACAGAGGAGAGCTTAAAGGGTTATTAAAAATTGATTTATTGTGAGATCTTACCAAGGGCTCCAATTCTGGATTTTAGCAAGAAATCCAGCTGCTGCATGATCCTGGGCCATAGTGAAAACTTCCTACATCACATAGGTAGATAGTTGGAATAACATGCTTGATTTCGAAGAAGAATTTGTCAGGGCATTAACAGTGTTACCTTGAACTAGTCTTAGTTCTCAAGGGTGGCTCTCTCTGCTTCATGTTATTTCTAGCTTCTCATTAGCAGTTCTATTTTCAGTTCACTTTACATGTGAAGTGATGCTACTTACATGAACAATATTTTGGGGTTACATTTTTTCCTAACTAGACTTAAAGGATAGTATACATTGTGGTCCAAATAGATTCATCATATTACTGTTGCTAAAATACCAACCAACCAACCAACCAACCAAACAAACAAACAAAAAACATGTATCCATCACTCCTCTAAGATTTATTTGGTCTGTACATGGTAAATTCAGCTATACTTTGGCTTTGGCGCCTTTTTCCTTTGAGTTCCTACTTTGCTTTTTTCTTAAATAGTCAATTTCCTTAAATTACTGCTCATGCAGTAATTTGCACACAAAAGCTGGTGTAACCTATTTTGATCATATTTGTTTAAATTTTTCTAAGCATAGGACAGAAGGCTCTTACATTCTTTCTCAACAAAGTTCTTTTTTTTTTTTTTTGCATTTTATAAAATTAACATAAACACAACCTACCTTATTGTGGAAGGGTATGTTATATAACATATTTTCATTGCGGGTATTTTCATTACCTAGAAATATAAACTCTGTTACTATTTCTTCTGTCTTTCACATACTTAATAACTCATTTATTCAGTACTTTAAAAAAATGATATATGCTCTGAGTACGATATGGGTAAAGGGAAAAATTACTGAAGAGACAGGAAGGGGCATATTGAAAAGGCCCACTTGGCAAGTGTGCTGTTAATTTCTCTTCCCCATATAGGTGACTATAGGATGCTGAGGAGTTGCTTTTGCTTAAGCACAATCTAGCACCTTTGAATAACAACCCAACTAGATTATGCTACCACCATCTTCATTTTTTCCCCATTTATCGTGATCAGTCAATTGCAAAGTACACTTTTTTAAAAATTAACATATAATGTGTTATTTGCTTCAGGGGTACAGGTCTGTGAATCATCAGTCTTACACAATTCACAGCACCCACCATAGCACATACCTTCCCCACTGTCCATCACCCAGCCACCCCAACACTCTCACCCCCACCTCCCAGCAACCTTCAGTTTATTTCCTGAAATTAAGAGTCTCTTATGGTTTGTCTTCCTCCCGTCCCCGGTCCCATCTTGTTTCATTTTTTTTCCTACCTACTCCTCACTACCCCCCCAACCTCTCAAGTTCCTCATATCAGAGAGATCATATGATATTGTTTCTCTCATTAACTTATTTTCACTTAGCATAATACCCTCTAGTTCCATCCACATTGCTGCAAATGGCAAGATTTTTTGAGGGCTGCATAGTATTCTGTTATAAATATATATTTATACCACATCTTTTTTATCCATTCATCTGTTGATGGACATCTAGGTTCTTTCTATCATTTGGCTATTGTGGACATTGCTTCTATGAACATTTGGGTGCCTGTGCCCCTTCGGATACTACAGTTGTATCTTTAGGGTAAATACCCAGTAGTGCAATTGCTGGGTCATAGGGTAGCTCTATTTTCAACTTTTTGAGGAACCTCCACGCTGTTTTCCAGAGTGGTTGCACCAGCTTGCATTCCCACCAACAGTGTAGGAGGGTTCCCCTTTCTCCGCATCCTTGCCAGCATCTGTCATTTCCTGACTTGTTAATTTTAGCCATTCTGACTGGTGTGAGGTGGTATCTCATTGTGGTTTTGCTTTGTATTTCCTTGATGCCGAGTGATGTTGAGCACTTTTTCAGGTGTCTGTTGGCCATTTAGATGTCTTCTCATAGTACACTTTTTAATGAAAACTTGGTCCCACTACTCCCCATTCGCCACTGCTCCTCTTGCCTTTACCATAGGCTTTCCATTTTCCATCCTAGCCACGTGGCTCGCTTCTATCGCTCTTCTCCATTCCCATGGTCACTGCTTTGGTTCGGGCTGTAGGTGGTTGCTCTTGGTTAGTCAGAGCTCCCAGCTGGCCCTGGCTCCTCTTGACCCCTGACAACCTTCTGCACACATTCCTCCCCACCACACTAAAGCGAATCACCCTCTCAAGTGTTATTCCAATTTCACTTCCTGTATCAGTAACTCCCACTTATCAAGTATCAGCTCCCATTTATACATCATCAACTGCCTTTATAGCAACCCCTAAGGGAGAAGTCTTGTCTCCATTTTACATATGAGGAAATTGAGGCCTAAAGAGTTTAAATGGTTTGCCAAGGGTGGTAACTGGTAAGCTATGAAGGGCTAGGTCCATCAGGGTTCAAAGCACATGGTTTTGTTTTGTTTTTTACTCTGTAACAATGCCTCTACATTGCTATTCTATAATCACCCCCAAGTTATTTTGGATGTCAAGTGGTTCTTCATATACATAGAAAATCAATATGAGTTTTTGCCCTGACCTGCATAATCATATTAGGTTTACATTAATATTGAAACTAGTTTACCCTGTACCTTTCAGTAGTCTGAAACTCTTAGTAAATACCAAAAACTTACCATTTGGATAGTGCACAATGGTGAGTTTATCTAGAAGACAGAAAGAGACATTTATTGAGTTTGGCTCAACATTTATCTTAAACTTTGTTTCTTTTAATTGTTTGACTACTTCTTGTCTTTGATGTGACTATGAAATTTCACAGTCTGATTAAAAATGTACTGATTTCTGGCCACAGTGTGAAACCATGTCATTTACTACTCTTGTCTTTTTTCCTTCTGATGCTTGTCCCAAGGTATTAGGATTTTAGATAAGTTAGACATTTAATAAAAGCTTGCTCCTCTGCTTTGATTCTTCTAGCCTGAACTACTCCATTCTTTTTTTGAATTAGCATTATTCAGTATGTATAGTACAACTCAAACATTCTAAAGTATATAGGCTTATGACTTTTGACAAATATATACAGCCATTTACCCATCACCCAGTTAGGATAGAGAACATTTCTCTCAACAGAAAATTCCCTTGTGCCCCCTAACATCAATCCTCACTCCACCATTACCTCTAGTGACCCCAATCTGGTTTCTATTGCTATAGATTGGTTTTATCTAGAATTCCAGATAAGTGGAATCTTAAACCATGTATTCCTTCATGTTTGGTATCTTTCAGTTAGCATAATACCTGCGAGGTTCATTCATGTTGTTTTGTGTTAATAGTGGGCATTTCTTTCTGTTATTGAGTAGTATTCCACTGTATGAATATACTATAGTATAATTATCTCTTCTTCTATTGGACATTTGGATTTTTTCTGGTTTGGCCATTATAAATGAAACTGCTAAGAATTTTGTGAGCAAGTCTTTGGATACATGTAACGTTTTCTTTCTTTCTTTCTTTCTTTTTTTTGAAAAATCCCTAGAAGTGGCTAGCCTAGGCCATAAAGTTGGTGCACATTTAACTGTTCTAAAGCCAACACACCACTTTACACTTCTATAAGCAATGCATGCAATGCATATCCAGTTGTTCCATAGCCGAATCAGTTCATTTTGGCAATATCTAAAAATTCTAGCCATTATATTTGGTGTGTATTGATATCTCATTTAGTTTAATTTGCATTTTCCTCGTGATTAATGGCATTGAGCACATGTTCATGTGATAATTGGCCATTTGCTTTTATAAACTAAGACCTAGGTGTGAGATGTGCTCATTGGTGCTGGGCTGTCATTGCTTCTAGGTCTTTTCAGCAGACAGGGTTAAAGAAGTGTGTATGTTTATACATACAACTATATTTCTATATCATTTGTAATATATATATTAACAAACATGAGTTGTTACATTTACTTCCAACCCCAGGGTAGAACCAAAAGATTCGTTCGAACTTTCCTTCTTTCCTTAGTAGTTATTCCTCTCTCTGACAATAGGGAGCCTGTCTCTTACTACCCATAGTACATTTATTTATTTACTCAATCCTAGAATATACAAATGGTAGTTTTGAAATTGCTAAACTGTACCCATATAGAGAAATAAACCTAGTAACTGGAGTACAGAATACATTTTTATGTACTGATTTTTTTTCTTTTGTTTCTATCCTTGGAATATACTGTTTTCTAAATTTATTTCTGCCTCCCTTCAGTGTGGCTATGTTATGTATTTGTAATACCTCTGGGTTCATTTTCTTCTGCTCTTATTGTCTCCTTCCCAGCCTCATCTTTGTTGACTATGTAAAATATTATGTTCAGAGGAGTGTAATTATTTTAGCTTTGTAAGTTTTGTTTTTTTAATTAATTCATTCTTTTAATCTAAGTTGTTAAATATATTGGCAAAAAGTTAATTATATTTCCTTAGTATCTTTTTAATATCTGTAGGTTCTGTTGTGATAGCCTCACATTGCTTTCCTGATGTGGTAACTCTTGTTTTCTCTTTTTTCCAGTTCATTTTTGTCATGGTTTTATCAATTTTAGTTATGTTTTCAAATAACTAACTTATGGTTTTGTTCATTTTTCTACTGTTCATCTCTTTCACTTTTTATTGATTTTTAATCTGATCTTTCTAGTTTTCCTCTTACTTCTTCTTGAACTGAGTTTGCTTTTTATTTTCCAGTTTCCTGTAGTGGAAATATAGATCACTGATCTTAAGCTTTTCCTCTTTTCTCCTACACTATTTATAGCCATAAATTTACCTTAAAGTACTATTTTAATTGCATCCCACACATTATGATATGCTGTATTTTCACTATCATTCAGGTTGAAGTATTTTCTTGTGATTTCTTATTTGACCCATGAGTTATTTTGAAATGTACTTAATTCCTAATGACTTTGAGATATTCTAATTCCTAATTAAATTCTAATTTTTTCTGTCATGGTAAGAGAATATAAGATTTCAAAAGGCTGAAATCTTTCAGAGAACATATTCTGAAGATTTCAATCTTTTGAAAGTTTTTAAATATCCCAGCATATGTTCTATTTTGGTAAACCTTCCTTGTATACCTTAAACAAACAGGTATCCTAATTTTTCCCATTTCTTATTCTGTAAATATCAATAGATTCCCTATTTATTCACTCCTTAACACCATATTTTTTTTGTTAATTTAACTGTGGTTACAAGAGTTGCTTTAAAGTCCTTTGTTAAGATTAACAATGGGACCATTTTAGATGCAATTTTTATTGATGGCTTTTTCTTTTCTATGGATTACATTTTCCTACATCTTGTATATCTTCCCTTTTTTTAAAAAAATTGAATACTGGACATTATAGACAATCAATTGTATATTCTGGATTCTGTAGTATTCCTCTTATAAGTAATAAGTGTAGGTTCTCAATTTAGCAGGCAGTTTGATGACCAGCATGAACTTGTATCAGCCTAGTTTTATGCTTTTACCAGTGTTGACCTATAGCCCACGGTGTTTTTTAAAGTCCCACTGGGGGACTTTAAACTCTGCCTTCCATGTGAATCTTGTAGGGCCTTGATTTTAGGCTTTGTTAAGGCAGGTCTAGAGGAGGTCCTCTAGAGAAGTCATGGTCTTTAGTCATTACATCTCTTGGGTGTCACAGCAGGGTGCCAGGTGTTGTAACAAAGTGTTAAGGAGATCCTTTTCACTCTGACAGGGCAAGAACTCAAACATCCCCAGTATGGCCTTTCCCTGGCTCTGCTCATCTAGTGTCTTGTTTTGCTTTCAGTGTCCCAGAAGTTGTTATCTTGTGTCTGAGTGGTCTTGCCCTATGCATGGACAGCTCATCTCTTGGCCACAGACTTGTGGCCTCTGAGGCTACCTCTCTACACAGCTTTCACCTCTTTAGGGACCCACCACACACATTCCAGAAGCTTTGGCTGCCCTGAACTCTGATCTTTTCCTCCTCACGTCAAAAGACTGCCTTGTTTTGCATAGTCAGAAATTCAGTCTCCTGGGCAATCATTAGAGTCACCTTCTCTATTTTGTCATTGGAATTAAGTCTTAGGCTACTAAATGCCTACTGCCTGAAATCAACTGCCTCATATTTTTGCCCACTGTTAGTGTTCTATACATTGGGAGGGTTTGTCTGGTACTACTTTTGGTTAGAAGGGGAATTAGCCAATTCCAAATTAAGACACCAATGATTTAAAGCATTGACTTTGAATTAAAAAAGAAATAAGCTGAAGTTTCTAATCTGTATGTCTCTGGGCTTCTTAGTTTCTTATAATCTCAATTTCCTTATTTATGAATTGAGACTAATGTCTAACTCGAAGGATTATTATATGAAACTAAAAAGATAACATTAAGTGTAGAGTAAATAGTCAAATATTAGCTGTTACTACCGAATGTTCCTTAGTAAAGGTATTTATATATTTTATAATTTGATATATTGTTATAATTTTAATATTTTGCCACATTAGGATGGAGATCTATAGAACTCAGTTATCTGTAAATCAACCCTGCATTTGTGAACTTAATTATTTTAGAAAGTATATTTCTGTTTTTAGAAAACATTTCTAAGAGCACTTACAGAATTTTCCTTGGAAAAGCAGATACCAATTTAACAAACTCTTTCAGGGTAGATTTCAACATGAAGCAGTAGTTAAAAATCTATGCAGTCTTATCGAACATGGAAGAGATGGAAGTTTTAAGATTTGCTAGTGGTTGCCAGTTTTTAATTATCTGTGCAGGAGTAAGAACTTGGGGAAAGAGTGGTCTAATTGTGACAATATAATTTATTTTCAATTTTGGAATGTGCTGTTTATCTTTGGAGAAGATTTACCATCTTAATAATGTTTGGTTTTATTAACATTAAAATGAATGGTTCCCCCCACTCCCCCCCTTGAGAGCAACTGTTAATTATTAGCAAGGGGGATCTGCATTGCCAAAAAGCATGCTGGCTATAGGGGAAAGCAACCTGAGATTTACAATTTAAAATGATCCACCTGTGGACAATTGTGAGAACTGACTATATGAGAAATATTCAACCTTATTAAAAAAGTATGACTCCTTAATAATTCAGTACTCTGTATAATCGCTCATACATATAAAAAACTAGAGGGGAATTATCTTATTTGCAAATTTCACAGAAATCAAAGGAAAGAAACTAGCATTTACTGAAGGTTCATTATGGGTCAAAGAAGGTGAAAAATATTTTAGATGTTAACTTACACAACCACTTCCAGACATATCTATAATTACTCCTATTTTGCAGACAAAGAACCTGAGTACTAGGGATTAGATGCTGTCCAGTCATGCAGCAGGGAAGTGAGGGAACACAGATTTGAATTCAAACCTGTTTGACTCCATAGTCCTTGCATTTTCTCCTTTATCAGAATGATAAAGGAATAACAGACAAATCTTACTTACCAGACACATTTTCTTCTTCTGGCCTTTTCCCAATAATGCAATCTCGCAGTTGGCGTAGTTTTTCCTTAATGAGGAAATGACAATGACAAGAAAATACAAGTGAAGGTTTACAAATTTGTCATAGATCAAGATGAGAACATCAACTACTGTCACTAGGACCACCAGGACTATGTAGCACTAATCTGGTACTTACAGGGTCCCAACCAACCATCCCCGATATTTTAAATGTGTTAACTTAATTCTTACAAACTCATGAAGTATATAAGTCATCATCTCATTTTACATATATAGAAACTGAGATTCAGAAAGGTTACATAATTTTCTCAAAACACACAGTTTTAAGTGATAGAGTCAGCTTGGGGACTCAGAGCCCAATTCTTGTGGTTGCTATTTTCCCAATCTAACAGCTGAGGGGGCTATCTTGGCTATCTGGTGTCCAAAAGCAAAAGTGTGGCACAGTGGTGATGTGCTACTGCCTGAGCCCATTTCCAGCATCTGTGAGCACAATTTTTCTTATGAATTCTTTCTAAGAACCAGGGACTTGGAAGCAAATTATACATAACTGGATTCCCCTTCTTAGCTCATTTGTGATCTTTCTTTGCTTTCCAAAACATTCTACATTGAACATCTATTATCATTTTAACCAAAATGTAAAACAGGCTACCCCTGGAACTGAGAAACCATGTTTCCTAAAAGGATAGCTGTTTTCATTGCCGTAAACATCCTCTTCTGTGAGTGGAGTAAACACTCTTCTATGGACACTCACTGATTATCAGCAGCAGTGGGGAGGGTGAAAGGCAAGTTTTCTACCTTCTCAACCATCTCACCTTCAAAGCCAGGGGTTCTACATGGGTCTTCAGGATTCTGGAAACTCTTCTATTATAAACTCTATGTTTGTGTCATTTTCCCTCTTATTTTCTTAGGATAATACCTCTGTCAATAATAACATAACATCACAAGTACCCCTGATAGATTTATCCTCAGGGTATAAATGAATATTTTGCAAACTACAAGGGTAATATTGAAAAGTGTAGGGGAATGAGTGTGTACATATGTTGGGAAAATAGGGATAACATTCCTTTTTCTACTATTCTGGGTGTTGTCCAGGCCCTTCTATGAAGAACTAAGAAAATACAGAGAAAAAAATGCTCCTTGATGTTGGCCTTCATTGTAGTTTTTTGGATATGACACCTCAAAGCACAAGTAACAAAAGCAAAAATAAACAAGTAGGACTACACCAACCTAAAAAGCTTCTGGACAGCAGAAAAAATAATTAAAAAAAAATGAAAAGGCAACCTACAGAATGGGAGAAAATATTTTTAAATCATCTATCTGGTAAGGGGTTAATATCCAAAATATATTTAAGAATTCAAACAATGCAACAGCAAAATCCAAATAATCTAGTTAAAAAATGGTCAGAGAAATAAATGGGCAGAGGAAGTAAATAGACATTTTCCCAAAAAAAGACATATGAACCAACACGTATGTGAAAAGGTGCTCAATATCATTAATCAATAGGGAAATGCAAATCAAAGCCACACAGAGGTATTGTCACCTCACACCTGTTAGAATGGTTATCATCAAAAAGAGGTAACAAGTGTCAGCAGGATGTGGAGAAAAGGGAATCCTTGTGCACTATTGATGGGAATGAAAATTAGTGTAGTCACAATAGGTTTCTTAAAAAATTAAAAATAGAACTACCATCTGATCCAGTAATCCCACTCCTGGGTATATATCTGAAAACAATGAAAACAGGATATTGAAGAGATAGCTGCACCCTCATGGTCACTGGAGGATCATTCACAATAGCCAAGATACGGAAACAACCTAAGGGCCTGTCAGTGGATGAATGGATTAAGGAAGAAGGAAATCCTGCAATTTGCAAGAACGTGAATGGACCTTGAAGGCACTATGCTAAGTTAAAAAAGTCAGAGACAAAGATGAACATGGTATGATATTGTTTAAATGTGGAATCTAAAAACACTGGACTCAGTGAGTAGAGTGGTGGTTACCAGGGACTGGGGAGTGGAGGGAAAGAGGAGAAGTTGGTCAAAGGGTACTAACGTCCAATTATAAGATAAATAAGTTCTGGTAATCCAATACACAGCATGGAGATTATAGTAAACAATACAGAATTATATACTGGAAAGTTGCTAAGAGAGTAGCTATTAAATGTTGTCACCTCAGAACAGAAATGATCATTTTGTGACATGATGGAGATGTTAGCTAACGCTATGGTGGTAATCATATGTAAGTGTGTAAATTCAACATGGTAGTACACCTTAAATTTACCCAGTGTTATAGGCAATTATATCTCACTAACGCTGGAAACATAAACAAGGAAAAGGACTGATCGTCAAACAGTATTCAGTAAGAGTCACTGAACTTTTAGCTCTAATGGAAAGCAGGCTTAGTGCTTGTTCTTGTATTTATTTATAGGTTAAATTTTGTTTTGTTTTGTCTTGCATAACAGTAACCGTATTCATTATCCCATTTTCCCTATATATTGGACAGTCAGGTCATTCTTAAAGTAGTTATAGGTCACCTTAAATTCTTGCTAAGACAATATTAAATATAAATACACAAACAAAATAAAACCAACTGAGACTTTAATAAAACAAGAAGGGAAATAATTTCTAAGAAGGCGTTTTGGTTGGATCATTCTAAATTGTCAGCTGTCTTATGGACCAAGGAGAATGAGGTACAATTGACTTATTTCAACAAAACTTGCTGGCAGTGTTAGGAGAGTGACTGTGTAGGTCTACACCTGGGCACAGTTTACCCGCTTCAGGATGAGAGGGACTTTGACAGTGATGGTATGGGCACAGATCAAGAAGCCCTGTTGTCATTCTGATCATGTATGACAATCATTCACAAAACTATACAATCAGTATTTCTTTCCATTTTTTTGGAAAAACAACTGCCCTAGCTTGGCCCTGCATAACCCGGCTCAGGTCCAGCCACCACCCACAACCAGAGCTGCCCTTCAAGACAGGTGACTTCTGAGAAGGAATGATCTCAGAGGTGCTGGGAAAGTCTCTTTCCCTCAACACCTTCCGCCTCTATGCCCATTTGTTTGAAATGTTATCACTGGGATTCATTTTTCTGTTGTTTAAAAATGTTTTATTAAGCATTGCTTTTCAATAAAAATGATCTCTTGGGAAAGGGAGTTTATTAAGCTATTAATGATTATTTGTACTTTGAACCTAAACCAGCTAATTAAATGTGTTCAATCAGTTTCTGGAGAGCTGGTTTCTATGGCACTGGGGCTTTCTGTGATGAGAAGAAAAAACTGTTGGACTATTTTGGGAGTAGGAAGGCCTGCGGGGTAAAACAGAATACGGTCTTCATACCCCTCACTGAGGAATGTCATGGGGTATACATGGTATATATTGTTTCCAGGCTCATCTCAGAACCATCTACTCTAATACCCTCCCAGGATGTATGTTATATTAATAGAAGACAAGCTTATCTGAAGTTAATATGCTTGGCAGCATTTCTCTGTAACTCTTGACTGACATATACAGGTTTCTTTCCCCCAAAGGTTAAGGGGAAGAGAAGAGAAAACTTACTATATTTCATTGAGGACTATTGCCTGACATGATTTAAATTATTTTCTTGCTCCCTTTAAGCCTGGTCAATATAGCGTACTCTTCAGAATGCTAAGCACATGTTAGTGTAAGATGTTTCACTTTAATTTCAGCAATGAGAGTCACAAAACATTCACTAACTTAAAAATAGCCTTGTAAGGTGATCAGGTATTAGCACTGATACACTGGGTCCCGGTGCTGAGTTCACCAATGCTTTGCACACATGAAATGTTTAACTGGTAGTTCGAAAACACCTTTTTTTTTTTTTTTTTTGGGGTGGCTAGTTAAAGATCAAAAGAACAGTGACCTGTGTTTCTCGTAAAGACATTTACAGAGAGGCTATGCAAGTGAGGGAATGTTCCAGAAGGGGTCAGTATTACCTGCTGGGGTCAGTATTACCTGCTGAATCATTTCCAGCTCCGTCTTTCCCATCTGCCAATGTTTAAATTTCTCTAGCGCTTCATCCACAGATAGTTTCCCATTTTTGACCTTCTCCTGCAAGAGGATGAGTTCTTCCTGCCCAGCAGCAAGGCAGTCCACAGTGGAAAAGGCTTGACTCTCCATCCGAGCTCTGTCTACAATATGAGGGAAGATGTTTTAACAAGAACACGAAATATGACACTTGGGGGAAAAAAACACTCTGAAAACAAATCAGTTGAGTTTCTTGCTCCTGTCAGTCTATAAGCGGTTACAGAATAAATAAGTACAAATTTTTTAATGAGTTTCTTTTTTTTTTTTTAAGATTTTATTTATTTATTTGACAGAGAGAGATCACAGTAGACAGAGAGGCAGGCAGAGAGAGAGAGAGAGAGGGAAGCAGGCTCCCTGCTGAGCAGAGAGCCCGATGCAGGACTCGATCCCAGGACCCTGAGATCATGACCTGAGCCGAAGGCAGCGGCTTAACCCACTGAGCCACCCAGGCACCCAATGAGTTTCTTTCTAAGGATTGTTGTGCCTGGTACCTAGTATTATGGGTAAAAAGAATGTGTGCCATCACTGGGGGAAGAAAAAGGGACAAACAGAGAAAGAACAGCAGTAAATTTCTGCATTGTACCAGTTGTAGGCAGTGCCAATTTCATGTTCTTTTTCAGAGGATTATTTTTAATCATACACACTAAATACTTAGCATAATGACTGTCACATAGTAAAAGTTAAATAACATTAACATTATTATCAGTGATAAATATTTGTGGAAGAAACATATTTCTGTAGATTTGGGAAAGGAGATCTAAACCAACATCCAAGTGTCATGAGAGGTTTAGGAGCATTGACAACTTTCCTCCAGAAAGATTTTAAATAAGGAATTGCTGCTTGTTTTGTAATGCACTGCTCTCTTCCCAAAAGAGTTTATTTTGTTCAGCACAATAAGAACATTGGATGATCCAGCTGCCCATGTGCTGCTGCTAATGGCACACCGTAGACCAGCCCGAGGTACAGCAGTAGCCAACCACAGACCATGGGTGAGTTCAGTGCTTTATTTGTCCCACGTAGTGTTTAAAGACAGAAAAGAGGCTGCATGCCTGTAAGGATGCTCTGTGCAATCCCTGTCACTCCTTAGGGTCATTGGATGGCATCACACCTGTTACCTGCCTGGCTGCAGAACTCATCTGAGTTTATACTTTCTTTAACAAGTTCAACCTGTGTGTCATATTATCTCAGGTAATTATGTTACCTGGGTAATTCCTCCGCAGTGTACGTCTCATGTGATATCAACTCTAAATATGTTCAGAGAGTCTAGAATGAGAGAATAGGTAGTCCTGTCCAGCTGTGTACTGGTTTGCTGTCCCTGAGTCATTGCTCACACTGGGAGCCCAGCTTCAAGAAAGAAAAAGAACAACTAAACTGTCACTGGACCAGGCAGACAAGGACTTAGGAAATGGAGGGCATTCAAGGTTTTTTAAAAGATTTATTTATTTATTTTAGAGGGAGAGAGGGCATGTGTGTGAATAGGGGGAGGGGTAGAGGGACAGGGAGAGAATCTCAAGCTCACTCAGTACCGAGTGGGGAGCCCAACATAGGGCTTGAGCCCACAACTCCGGGATCATGACCTGAGCTGACCTCAGGAGCCTGACGCTTAACTGACTGAGCCACCCAGGCGCCTCACAAATTTTACAGTGATAAGGATTCATCGATAGTGTTTGGGTTGGTTAATCTGGAAAAGAGACATTTCAAAGTACTTCATAGCAGGTTTTAAGTATTTCAAGGGGACTTGACCCTTGGGGCTGTCTTGGAATGACCTTTAATGGCTTTCTTGGTTTTGAGAAGGATTCTAGCAGAGAATCTTGGAACGAGGACACAGAGAGGGTTCCTTTCTGAAAACATTCACATACACATAAAATTGCTCCATGACCAATCATTCTGATTCCTATGGGGGGTTTCTTGGCTGGTCTTGTCTTTTCTCTTCAGAAGTCCTATTCCCCCAGAACTAACAAGATGTCAACAGATTCTACACTCAAAATCATTTTCTTCAGGGATGATGGAGCATGAAATCCCAAGAGAACTGAAGAAGCACAAGTCAGCCAGAGGGCTCACTGGTTCGGCTGCCAAAAGCACAGATAACAACTGAGATCTTGCTTCTTAAACCATTTGTTTTTTATAGGCCTCCACATTCCACTCCAATTTGGGAGATGCGTTTTGCAAAAGAATTCTATGAGCCATTCCTGCCAGAGTATGGAAGCTGAGAGCCATCATTTAATAGCTAAGACACTTAACTAGCACCTCACTCGTGTCATCCCTTTGACTAAATGCAAATGCGCTTTTATCTCAAGTCACCTCTGCGGCTGGATTTTCTGCGTTTGTCAAAGTCCTCTCACGGAAAGGCTTCCTGGAAAACCCTACCAGCTTGTTTGGCTCCACACACAGGTTAAGCTGAATTCAAAAAAAACTGAATCATGTTAACAATACTCATTTCAATTACCCTTTCATCTTTCAATTCTCTCTACTAAAATATAAGTCAGATGACTTTTTAAGGGGGTGGAGTTCAGTCTTGCGTGGTTGTGCAGAGAGAACAAAAGAACAAAAGTTAGGAACAGCAGGAGTTCTAAATAGAGCAAGTTCTGGAAGTGAGCTGTTTACAATTAGACTAAGTTTACATACTTCTGCTTTTACTCACCCATCCCCCCCCCACTAAAAAGATTAAAGCAAATTGTCTTGATAAATTATTATTAGCTATAACAAGTTGCAAAACAAAATGATTTAGGCACTTTATCATCTTTTCTCCTGAGGGTAGACTAGTCAATCCAAAACGTGCAACCTGTAATTTTTATTTTTTTTTAACTTTTTTAATTTTATTTTTTTTAAAGATTTCATTTATTTATTTGACAGAGAGAGAGAGATAGATCACAAGTAGGCAGAGAGGCAAGTGGAAAGAGAGGAGGAAGCAGGCTCCCCGCTGAGCAGAGAGCCCTATGCGGGGCTGGATCCCAGAACCCTGGGATCATGACCTGAGCCGAAAGGCAGAGGCTTTAACCCACTGAACCACCCAGGCGCCCCAACAACCTGTAATTTTTAGTAGGGTGTGCAAATTGCTTTATTGCGCTTAGATTACTGTTTTACGGGGGATGGAAAGTTTTTTTCTTTCCTTTCCAAATTTATATTTATTATTAGTTTATTTTCAGGAAATTTAGTATGAATTTAACATAATTATTGTTGAAAAGCCTTTGTCAGATTGCTAACTGTACGTATTGCAGAATCTTGGTCTCTCAATATAAAAGCTTCAAGACAAACTGAAGTTTCTAGAATTTTAGTTTCTTTTGGATCAGTATCTCTTTACAAGATTTTCTATTTGATCATATATAAAGACCAAGTAATAAAGTTGTGGTGAGTGTATGAATCTTTAGGTAAGAAAGTGAACTGAGTTTTTCATTAAAATTATTTCTATCATTTAGTAATTGGCTAGAATAACATTTTTTACTGAAAATTTGAAAGGAAACGACTTAATTGCCCAAAACCCAATAATTTAAAGTATGAAATATTTACATAATAAATATATTTTTTAAAGATTTTATTCATTTATTTTACAGACAGAGATCACATGTAGGCAGAGAGGCAGGCAGAGAGAGAGGAGGAAGCAGGCTCCCTGCGGAGCAGAGAGTCCTATGTGGGGCTTGATCCCAGGACCCTGAGATCATGACCTGAGCCGAAGGCAGAGGCTTTAACCCACTGAGCCACCCAGGCGCCCCCATAATAAATATTAAGTAGTCATTAAAATAATAATAAAAAGACCATGTGAAAAAAAAAACACCATGTGGCAACACAGAAAGTACTTATTATATAATGATAGAGAAGCAGAATACAAATTTGTATCTACAGTAAAATTTTAATGATATAAATGTTCATAAAATAAAGCATGGAGGGAAATTATCTTAAAATGATACAAGTTGTTCTATTGTGATAGTATCAGAGATTACATTTTTCTAATTTCCAATTTTCTGTGATAATACTGTATTTTTTAAAACATTTTTAACGTTTTATTTATTTATCTGAGAGAGACAGAGAGGGGGAGCACGAGCTGGGAGAAGGGGAGAGGGAGAGGGAGAAGCAGACTCCCCACTGAACAACTAAGCAGGGAGCCTGATGCTGGGCTTAATCCTAGAATGCTGGGATCATGACCTGACTTGAAGGCAGACACTTAACTGGACTGAGCCACCCAGGTGCCCCTGTATTGCTCTTACACTAAGAAACTTTCTCTCACTTTGCTAATAGGCTTCTCCATGAAATACATACCATTCCAAGCCATGCTATATACATTATACCAACGGCATATCATATTGTACCATTTTACCATATTATTTTGTAAATGGAAAGAACTTGTCAGTAATAGAACTTAAAAACCCAATGACCAAGCTTTATATCTGAAGCTAAATTTTTGGGTCCATACCTAAGGAACTAGCAGGTAAATTAACTCTGGGGCACATGAGTGAATTACGAGATACCTGGAGGGTCAAATTATTTGTAAGTTCCAAACAAAGTATCCCCATCTCAAACTTAGGGCTGCAATGTGGCCAGAGTTCCTCCCTTGACTAACCTTGAGTCAGGCTCCTCTGAGTCTTCTTCCCAACTATGCCTCACAGTTTGTATTTCCATACCCATCTTTGTATTGTCTAATTCTCCTCAGAATCCTGCTAAGTTTGTGTAGTCAGGGTCCCCCGCCTTCCATATCCAATTACCTTCAATATTTGCTTGGGTTTCTGTCCCTTCCATCACCCCCTAGGTGACATCTGATCACCTGGCTCTGCTTTCAGCAAGAATCCTGTTGGGCCAGCTTACCCAGAATCCCTCTTACCCCTCATGTTTTCTCTTAATTATTTTCCATATGCTAAAAAATACTAGTTTCTGGGCACCTGGGTGGCTCAGTGGGTTAAGCCTCTGCCTTCGGCTCAGGTCATGATCTCAGGGTCCTGGGATCGAGGCCCACACCAGGCTCCCTGCTAGCAGGGAGCCTGCTTCTGGCCCCCACCCACTGCCTTCCTCTCTGCCTACTTGTGATCTCTCTCTCTCTCTATTCAAATCACACGGAGGACATGGGGAGATGGAGAGGAGAAGGGAGTTGAGGGAAATTGGAAGGGGGAGGTGAACCATGAGAGACTATGGACTCTGAAAAACAACCTGAGGGGTTTTGAAGAGGCGGCGGGTGGGAGGTTAGGGAAGCCTGGTGGTGGGTTTTAGGGAGGGCATGTATTGCATGGAGCACTGGGTTTGGTACAAAAACAATGAATACTGTTATGCTGAAAAGAAATAAAAATAAATTAAAACAAACAAACAAACAGTTTCTGACTTTTGTCATAAAGACTATACATATATGTGTATACACACACATATATTAAGTGATTTGGAAGGTACATATTTTATTTTAAAATAAGTTTCAGAGATACGGTTTATCTTATATATATATATATTTTTCGATTACTAAGTCATGAATGGAAGAGAATGATTTTAGTTTTGCATTTTCTTCTAGTACCTAGACAATTTTACCTTATTTGAGCATCAAACTCAGATTATTGCAATAAAATTATAATTTGCTGAATTGCCTATTTTTTATCACCAATATTTTACATTCACATTTTATAAATAAATTTACAATAAATTACTTAAATGCAATTCCATGTTTTATTGAATTCATTATTCACCACAAATTCTTTAACACCATAAGTTCTCTTTGAACTTTTTATATTGCTTCCTCTCTCATTTACTTAGAATACATTTTGGGTAATACTTTCATGATGACCACAGAAATTTCATCTTTTCTAAAACCTTAAATACCTAAATAAAAACCTAAATACCTTTCTTCTTACATGAATGAAACACTAGACTAAATATAATCTTAAGTTGCAATCTTTTCCTAATACACCATTTAGTCCATTAGCTCAAATTTTTGTTACACAGATTTTCTAATTCTTTTTTTTTTAAGACTTTATTTATTTATTTGACAGAGATCACAAGTAGGCAGAGAGGCAGGCAGAGAGAGACAGAGAGAGGGAAGCAGGCTCCCTGCTGAGCAGAGAGCCCGATGTGGGACTCGATCCCAGGACCCTGAGATCATGACCTGAGCCGAAGGCAGCGGCTTAACCCACTGAGCCACCCAGGCGCCCCAGATTCTCTAATTCTTAAAGCTGATTCTGATTTTTTTTAATAGAAAAATCTAACTTAAAACATCTTCTCAGTACTTTAGGATTATATCTTCATCTTTATAATTAAAAAGATTTGCTAGGGTGTTTTAAAGGTAGATATATTTCCTTATTGTTTTCTGGGCCACAGTGAGCTCATATAGTCCTTCACTTCCTTGTTCTCCAAAGCTTTGTTTAGCTATGTAATCGATTGTGTTTTGTATTCTATTAAAAAAAAAGAAAGAAAGAAAAAAAAAAAAAACCCACCAAACCTATTATACATGAGTTGTATCTCTCTTCTTCATATCACCTGATTGTTTTTAGTCTTTCTAGGTATTGAGAACAAACCCTTCTCCAATTATGTTCTCAACTCCAATAACTTATTTTTACCCACCATCAGTCCTTTTCATTGTGATCAATGTGGTTTTAATTTGCTACTGAAATTTTAACTTCTAAGCTTATTTTATTTTTATCATACTCCCTCTTGTCACTAGATCCCTTTTCTTCATGTCATATGTTTCATATCATCCTACCCTCACACCTAAAATGTCTTTCATGCAGTTTGCTTTCATCTTAGCTTGACCTTGACTCCAGACTTTCTGCTGCTATTTCTTCCCTATTTTTTTTAAAGATTTTATTTATTTATTTGACAGAGATAGACACAGTGAGAGAGAGAACACAAGCAGGGGGAGTGGGAGAAGGAGAGTCAGGCTTTCCACAGAGCAGGGACCAATGCCAGGCTCTGTCCCAGGACCCTGGGACCAGAAGCTGAGCCGAAAGCAGATGCTTAACGACTGAGCCACCCAGGTGCCTCTCTTCCCTATGTTTTTAATTTGTTTGTAAGTTCACCGTTTTCTGAAATTTTCTTTTTTAGCTTTTGTATATTGATAGATGTCAGATACTAAATCTGAAAGGTGAATAGTTCAGCTTAAATTTAATAAATGAAAATTCAAACTAATCCATATTTCTTTACTGCCTTAAAACATTTTTTAAACAGGTAAACTATTTTCAAAAGCCTAAGATTTAAAAAATTACAAACTGTTAGCTGAAATCTTCTTACTGTATGTGTGTATGTATTTTCTATTATCTACATTTTAATCACTTGGTGTTTGACATTCTTACTCATCAAACAAATCATTTACAGAAGTATAATTATCTTGAGTCTTCATGATTAAATTCTCCATTCTTTTCTCTGGAGTTGTTTTTGAAGTTCTCATATATTTATTTGTACTCTTCCTTAATCCCTCTTGAAAGAGAACATATCTACAGAATCATGTTCACCAAGAGATTTAGAATCTACTTATCCTTTGATTCCATTTCTTGTGTTCAGTCAAATTTTGTTCTCTGCTCTAGCTGCAATTCATAACTGAGGATCCCAGGATTTTTCAGGTTTGGTTAGCACAGCCTTGTCACATACAGGTGAAACGTGATTCCTTGGTGCTCTGTACCGATTGTCTGTAAGCAACTAACTTTCTGCATCAATTACTAACAGAATTCTTCTTGAGCATGCCATCGCTCCATCACAGAGCTTTATTTGGGGGCCTCAGGATGCAAAGTGTAATATTAAATCTTTAACCTGACTTTCTACTGTGGGTTTTTGACACATCACCATTTTGGACAAGAACTCAGTTATTACTCAAGTTTTCCCAGGTGTGACTTTAACAAAAAAACTTCTGTGAAAATGGAAATGTAAGTTACATTGAAAAAGAGAACTAAAGCCATTATTCTTTTATGGAGTAAAAAATGACCATATTTTGATAATTCCCCTCTTTTCTTTTTAATATATCCACTGTCAGCAAAAAAGAGCCTGATTAAAATACCTCAGAGGCCAGCATTTTCTTTTCTCCCACATAAGGGCATTTCCATCTATATCTACATTTCCCCAGGCCTCCAACTTACAGAAAATTTCATTATTTAACATTTATCAGACTGCTGCAGCACTGGGCACTTGGAGAACACAAACAAGATACGTTCCCTGACTGTATCTCTCCCATGAGCATTCCCACCCTCTGAAAAGACCAGCCAACAATGACTTTTCAGAGTGTATTGAAGAATCAGTGGGCAGAGACTATACCTGGGGCCAGGCAGATAGTCACTGAGTAGAAAAGATTTAATGCCTGCATATTAAACACATGTGAATAGTTTCCATTATCAAAAATAAATGTTTTCCCTCGTGTTTTTATTGACCTGATTCTCTTGATATATCTTTTATTTTTCCACTTTTTATAGAATTAGGAGTGAAAAGCATGATAATATGGAAAGCATGACAATAAGTGATAACAGCAGAAGTTATTTGTAGCAAGTGATATAATAATATAATAGGGAGTGGTTGTAGATTTGAATTTTTACATAAAACATGGAGTTAAGATTGGTTTAAACATGGCAAAAATTGTGCAGAATATTTTTGAAATATAACACAGTTAGTGGCCAAACTTGACCATAATATGGCCTTCAAAAAAGTTTCTTTTGGGGGGCGCCTGGGTGGCTCAGTGGGTTAAGCCTCTGCCTTTGGCTCAGGTCATGATCTCAGGGTCCTGGGATTGAGCCCCACATTGGGCTCTCTGCTCAGCAGGGAGCCTGCTTCCCCCCCCCCCCACCGCCCTGCTCTGCCTGCCTCTCTCCCTACTTGTGATCTCTGTCTCTGTCAAATAAATAAATAAAATCTTTAAAAAAAAAGTTTCTTTTGGTTATATTTTTTTCTTTTGCATGTTGGTTTTGAAATTATTTTCAATATTATTCTCACATGTTCCATTTTAAGCCGTATCTAAGGTAGGATTTAGGCAACCAAATTTTAGAAGCTCCACAAATAATTCTTATGCTCATCTAAGGTTGTGTCTCAGATATAGGCAGCTGTCTATAGGATGTGCTCCCCCTACCTCCCACTAATCCTGGTCCCCAAAGAAATAGTTTGCCTTCCAAGATTGATAGCAACAGCACATCCTTGATGAGATTCATTTTTTAACTGTGTGACTGAGGAGATTTGTGGATGTGGCCCACAATCACAGGGAGGCAGTTCCAAAAGCCAGGAATGTTAAACCTCATCAGTTGCCATGTATCATATTTGAGGTAAGACTACATTAATAATAGGTGTATGATTCCAGTAAGGATAGAAAAGTCCCCTTGGCATAGCCCAAGAAAAAGATATAACAGAGGGGGGAAAAAAGTTGTAACAGATATGGGAAATGTGAGAAATCTTGACCTGAGCCTATTACATGATCTTGTAAGACAGGGAAAATTAACCGGATATTTCCATGTCTTTAAAGAAGCAACCCTCATATTCCTCCAGCCCCCTTTGACTTGATCACATTCACCTAGTGGTCTTCTAATTCCTAATAATATTTCATAGAAACTTTATTATTTTTCAGGGGTCTAATGAATCCAAGCATTCTAGTCACTGGGAAGGAATCTTCCTCTAGTATAGACTTAATAGACTGAAATTAGGGATTATAAATCAGTCTTCTACCAGCATCATTAACATGACTCAGACTTCAAAACTCTGATCAACTCCAAACCCACTGACAAAATTCAGTTCTCTGGCTTGCAATGCTGATGAACAAAGCCTGGAGCACCCTGGGTAGAGCTCAGTTTTGGGAAGGGGTGGGAGAGCTGTGCTAGTTGCAGCATATTCTGAGATACCACTCTGGCATTTTCTAATTTCAAAACCAACTCAGGAAAACTGATTTTAAAACTGCATTTTGATGGAAAATTTTATCTGGAGGACCCAAAGTCCTCACCATTTTCCCTATATTTTTTCAGGATGTGAAAACTGAGTTGAAGAAATCTGTTAAGTTTCCATGGAAATTGCGCCAATTAATTTTTTCTGTTCCTCAGGAAAATTCCTTGACTTAGCAATAATGTAACTTCCTGGCAATCCCTTGGCAGTCTTGAATGTAGGGCATCTGAAACACTTATAATTTCAGAGGGAAAATAGTTGGCTTTCATAATCCCTTTTCCTTCCAGCATATAGTGAAAGAATTAAGTAATTTCTTTAACCTTCCTTAGAGAACCTGTCCAGTCCCTTTAGAAAATCTTGGTTCTGACAAACATGTCATAAAAGGGCTTTCTTTTGTTGTTCAAATAAAGAGATTATCATTGGTGAAGCAGGTACTGCTTTTCCTACTATACCATGAAATCCCAGGATAGTTAGAGAGTAATCATTAATTCAGGACTAAGCAGTTTTGATCTCCTAGTATGTCTCATGGACTGGATGGTCATAAACATCTGAAAAGGTTTAGAGAAAAATGGACAGAGTAAAGAAAAAAGTAAAATTGTTTAATTTTAAAATCTTCCCAATTATTTTTAATTGTCTCTTCTGTTCTCATACTAGATTCTGATTTCCCTGCAGACTGCAGTAATCAGGGAGGTTTTCCAACATTTCACAAGGTTTAATGTTCCTCTTCTCCTTGCAGATAGAACAATATTCTTTTCTGTTCCACAGAATTACTTATATCCAGGGTTAAAGGAATCTAGGGAAACTGCTCTAAGGTGGCTAATCTAAAACATCATCAGTAAGTTGGACTTAAATATCCAGACAGAAAAAAATTCATACAAAATTTGGGTAAAATTTTCATATCCTAGCCCTAAAAGAATTTTAAAAATCTACTGATTATTGATAGCAATGAAACAAATTACCAAAGTATGCACAGATATTAATCCAATAAAATATTTTATAATTAGGTTCTTGTTTCTTTTTACTATTCTTCCCTCCCTTTTCTTTTCTGGGTACAGAAGAGACTATTTTTCTGTACGTACAGTAGAATAATAATTGGTCTCTAATAGACACTAGCAGCCTTTCCTTATGTTGCTCTCTGGGGGTAACCAGAGGACAATTGGTAACAGCGAGAATTCCAAGGATCTCTTCATTCCTCTTGCTAGTTTTCACCTTCCTTCATCTCTGGTGGCCGTCTTCACATTTTCCCCTCAATTCTAACAGAATTTAATTAAAACATGATAATTGAATAATTTATTTAAAAACGCTTCAGGGAAATTTTCTCCTAAAGAGATCAAAGC
This sequence comes from Mellivora capensis, assembly GCA_004024625.1. NCBI lineage: Eukaryota > Metazoa > Chordata > Mammalia > Carnivora > Mustelidae > Mellivora > Mellivora capensis. The sequence continues at coordinate 56,437 of PISX010003467.1, read as the reverse complement.
ATCTGCTCCCTTTGTTCTTTCCAAAACTCTGTGAGGTATGTGGGGGAGTCCTGATAGGAATAATCTCTACTTTGCTAATTCTTCAGGAACTGTTTGATTCTAATTGTAGAATGATCTCATATGGAGGTCTGCACTTATTTCTTGAGAGAGGTAAAGGTACAGTGGAAGGATAATAGTAACCTTAAAAAGATAAATCTTTTCCCTCAAATTATGAAATCACCTCAAATTATGAAATCAAATTATGAAATTATGAAAAGGAAAGCTGTCAAATAGAGGGTTTTTTGTTTTTTGGGTTTTTTTGCAAGTAAATTTGTAAGTGATATATCTATGTGCTCAGGGCCAGAAATTCATTTTCATCATGTGCTGCATTCAAGAATCACATACTTCATTGGAAGAATGGTCTCAGTACAACCTTGCTGCCATGGGAAATGCCACTTGAAGTGATGGATGAAGATCACTCATTTAAGGACACACCTTTGTTTGGAGGACAATCCATGACATTCTAGGAACAGCTCAGTGGGCTGAGAAGTGGGTGCAGTCAGTCCTAGCCATCTCTACGATGGGACAAAGGGACACTGGCTGTGTGTGTGGGGTGGGGAGTGAGTTTAGTGGCTATTGTGAGATAAGCTCTTGGTTTTATTTTAACATCTCTCCAGTAATTTACTGGTAGCAACTTCAAGGCAATGCTATTTTGGACTGAAGTTATTTCCTAGGTGTGTTGAGATTATTGATGATCAGGACCCCAGCTCCCTACGTCTGTCACCTTTTACTTTTTTTTACTTTTGAACTTTAATCAAGCTCTTATTATCAGGGGTAAAAATCATAATATAACTTGCTAGAATTTCTCTTGTCAATTGGAACCAAGTATGTCAGGGAAAATTGGAGGCAGGGGCCTCTTTGTAGAGTGAGAGGGAAGTTTTTCTACTGTGTGTGATGTCTCTGCAACTACAGTTTTTAGCACTTTTCTGAATAACAAGTAAGTGTTCCAAAAACTGCTGGATTAAGGGCAGAGAGCAAGAGAATAGTGAGACAAGGGTCCCATCTTTGATTGGAGTTCAATGCAGAAGACAGAAATCCCATGCTGGTCCCTTTCTTTGGGGAATCAATCATCTGTTCCCCCTCCCCCCAGCCCTCCTAACTTACACTCCATAGGCTTCTCTCTAATGGTCTATGAAAGCAAGGTCTCCATGTAGGTTAGAGAATTTGTCTTACTTGACCTTCCTAGAGCCTTGGTAACAATATCATCAACACCACCATAAACATGTTCACATGGCTGTTTCTTGCCTTTATTAATTGAAATAATTTTCTTATATTAATCTTATCATGAAACTATATTTGGGCAAGACACTAATTAAAGAGTAAGACTAATCAGGCACACAATTATTTACTTCTATCCTCGGAGACTTCATCCAATATTCATAAGACTTCTTTAACTCTTATTTAGAGATTATTAAATAAGCTGAAGTTCATGTCAGTACCTTGTTTCTTAGGACCATGGCACTTGTCACCATCAGATTGTCTTCTGGCTGTCTTTTGTTGAAACACTGTAAAAAAAAAGTAGCATGTAATATTTATTGAAAACAAACATAAAAAGAACATACTGTGGAAGACTCCAGGAAACTAGAATGCAACACTTCATTTTTCTTGAAGCAATTCTTGAATTGTATTGCTTTTGAGTAGGAGGATTATTAAATTTACAATTTTCTTATTTGTGCAACTTATCAGTCATTTTGAAAAGCATTTTCTTTAGGCAGAAGAATATAATGCTGATAGAACACCTCATTAAACTATTTAAATCAAGATATGATTCCATTCTGATATCAGATAAAGCTAAAAGGTGTGCTTTGTTAAAAGTGATAAATGTTAAAATCACATGAAAAATTCCATTTGCACAGAAATTACTCATGCTGACTTTCTGGTGATAAGCAAGGATAATGACTGTTTCTTCTTAAACAGATGAAAAGACTGCTGTATTTCACAGATGTAATAATAAAAAAGACACTTTATTCTTGTTCTTGCATCATCTAGCTAGACCTCAGACCCATTAAAGCAGCTTATTCGAATTACTTCATTTTCTGAAAAGTGCTTTGTTCTCATTTATTATTTCTCACACGAAATTCTGTGAGACAAGTTAGCATTACTCACCCCATTTTGCAGATGAGAGATAAAATTGATTGTTTAATATTTATTGAGCACCCACAAAGTTCTGTATAGTTTCTGGCATTTGTTAATGAAAAACCTATACCCTTTACAACTTGACTTTAGAAACTGAACTTTCCAGAGTTGGTTCTATTTATTTTTTTATGGGTAGTCTGAATTACAGGATTTGGGAACTGCTAGAGGCCTTGGACACTGAGTCTAGCCTCATATGTTTAAGGATGAGGGAGATGGAAGTTTTACTAACTTGTAAAAGGGCTAAGTAATTTCGCAATGATCCCAGAACTGTTGTGAGTAGAGATGTGATTTAGAGCCTTCAGCCTTTAACTTCGATCTATTGCTTGGCTCTCCACAGCACTGCTGTTTCTTCTCTTCCATAACTATTTCCTTTGAAAGATAAAGAAGGAAACAGAAGGAGGGGATTCAGAAGAACCCTTAAACATTTCCAGCATGCTTGGGTTTCTTGTTTCAAGATCTTAGCAGCTCATCAGACTTTCCTGGGACAACAGAACTGAGGCATGTGGGAGGGAGTGAGCCGTCCAGCTGGATGGTGCTTGACAACTCCGATTGGAAGAAGCAGCCCAGGAGTTGTCTTATATCCTCTGTCTTTAGTTTTTATATTCTTTAGACCTATTATCTATCTATTATCAAGGTCACACCTGTGTTTAATCTGGATGACATTTTTTTGAATTTAAAAAATTGCCCCAAATCCTATCACATCAAAAATTATTTACTAAGGGTATTTTGTTTGCCAGCTATTGTCAAACAAAGAGTACTCTTCTTTCAAACAGGGAAAACAAATATATTTTCAAAGTATGATGGGTTTAAGAAAAATTATACTCATGAAGTAACATTTCGGGTTGAAAATCAATTTTCTGCTTCAACTCAGTATTTGGAAAACAAGCTAAATATAACTTAATGGCAAATTCTGGATTTGTGGTTTATATTTTTCCTTAAATAAAATATAACGATGGATATATGGTATGTGAATATATTTTAGGATATTAGAAAAACTTTTACAAGTGCTGCTTGATTTTATTTCATTGGCTAGTTCTAAAAAGTCTTGAAAAAATGAAACAGTTTTGAAATTTTAGTAACAGGCGGAGTCTGCACGCTTTTTCTTTTTTTTTGCCAATATTGTTAAGATAATAACTGAAATTGTGTAAGACAAAAAAGCCTAAAATGTGGCATCATTACTATGAAAAATAATCTGAATTCAAAGATAAATCTGGACACCAAATTCTCCAAATAAAGAGTACATTGATCGATCAGTTTTAACAATTCTGCTGCATTTTGGAGCTACAGAGTACTTGGAATTAGTTTTTCTGGATTTTTGGCATTAACTTGTTAAAAGTCATTTTACATCTTGTACGTGGTTCTGCCCACAACAAATGCCTGTGGTGCGTGGTGAAATGCAGTAAATTCACTACACGTCAACAGTCTCTTTCAGTTTCTAGCCTTAGAATTACAAAGACTGTGTTTATTCTCCTTGAGATTTCTCTAGCACTTGCAGTCAGAAGAGCCTGGGATCTGATGGAAGATTGGGAGGGGAGTTAGATGTCTGAGAAGGATGGTTATCAAAGTGCTGATAACAGAACTTTTTAAAAGCAGGATGTGAATCCCATCACACCCCACATATGAAGGCCCTTTCTCCCTGGATAATCTCTCCCGAAATCCCCTCTTAACTCACCTTAAACTACACCCATTTCAAAGGGCCCCTTCCTTCCACCTACACACAAGCCTCCTTTCTTTACAAAGACGCAATTAGCACATTACCAAACACACTGTTTTCTTCATGCTATAGACGTTCGGAAGTATTTTTGAATGTGAGGTAATCTTGGAAAAAGACCTATATTAACTTGTCTCCTGAAGAAAGGGCTAGTCCATCAAAATGATCACTGACTCAAACATGCATAACAAGGAAACACTCTGTGGGCTTTAGGAAAAGGATAGATAGATATAAAATTTCAGAATTTGTTAATCTTCCTTTTTTATGGTTAATATTAACTGAAACATTTTACATTTACCAGTAAAACCTTTGTTCTAAAAAGCTTTGTATGCTTTCTATTTACCATGCTCACTGACACAAACCTTTAAGAAAAGTAAATGTAAAATCCATGATATCCTAAGAATTGAACATTGGGTTATAGGTCACTCAGCTTTCTATATTAAAGTACATGCTTTTGTACAAGATTTCTGGTGAATAAGTTGAGAGTCTGTTTTAAACATGCAATTTTTCAAAATTGAAAAAGAAAAAAAAAGGAAACCATCTATATGCTAGAATGCTAACCAACTTGGCACTGGGGAAAGGGAATAGTTTTGTCTTAATGTTAGCAACATGTGATATGGGAAAATGGTTTTCCTCTCCTGGGCCTTTATTTTCTTGCTGATAAAGGAGGAACTCAGATGAGATGATCTCTGATGTCTCACTCAGCTCTGACATTCTAAGATGTTGCTACCAATTCTTATTTCCCAAGTCACTGCATGTCCAGTAGTGCCTGGATAAATTCTTAAGTGTGAATTTAAATAAGGGGCTCTGTTTTGAGGAAGAGGTTATTTGTACCACTCGGAGGACTTAGACTTATAGAAAAACTAGAAAGGTAAATCACAGACCAAAGTTAATTTTTTACAAAATATGGAGGTGATCCTGTCCTATGTGTTTAAATTCTTGCAGGATACTATTTTTTTAAAATCACATCTTACTGCATCAATGTTCAAAAAATGTTATTAAGGCAATAATGACATACATCAACTTTGATGACTCTACCTCAGTGAAATCTTATTTTTCTCTTCCTACCTAAAATTGGAATTTGAGAAGAAAGGAAAATGAATACATTATTAGTAGTTGTCACTACCTTTAAACATTAAAAAAAAGTTCATAGAGAAAGAAAAACAATTTTGAAGTTCAAAATAATCTCAAACAATGCAAATGTCCCAAATACCATCCCCATTTATCTTACATATTCGCAGAACAACTTCTATAAAATTTTCTCTAGAATAGAAATGACACTAAATGGAAAAAATTAGCATAGTATTAAATATTCAAAACATTAAGCAAAGCGGAACTATCAGAAGAACAGAGGAGAAGGTGAAATATAACAAATTCACGGGTAGTATTTGTCTTCCCAGGTTGCTTTTGCGAGAACACTCTTCACGTCAACTTCATTTGTGGTCCATCTCAAGCAAATGGACTCTTCCAAAGCCACCCTCCTTAAAACATCTGACAGCACTTACTTGGAATTTCTTTGTTAGTGGCTACGGTAATGGAAAGTCTGTGCAATAGCCAAATGCATTCATAAAGATGTGGCTTATAAACAACAAACACCTTGATGTTCCATGCCCATTAGAAGTGCAACATAAAATGTTTAAAGCTATCACCGATGATTATTCTCGAAATGAGAGATTTGATATAAAACACTGGACAGATTTGTACTGTGCTCTGGGCTCTCAAATGATATTGTACAGGCAGCAGCAGAGTGTTTATTATTCACTCAATAAACTTTCATTACGTTGTTAACCGTAAGCAACTACAGTGTTAGGCAAAGGCAAATAAGACCTAGTCATAGTTTCCACAACATACTCCATTTTGATGTATTCATTTAAGCAAAGGTCAAATGTGTCCTTAGTGCCTACTGATGAGAGAGGATAGAGATGAGAAACAATCAGGGAGGGCTAAGGTAGTAATCTGACCCCTGTAGCCTTACTCTTCCTACCTTCTTCTCCCAATTTGCACCCTGTGAAAGGTAATCACAAAAAGTTAGACTGAGGCAAAACCAAACCAAACCAAAACAACAAAAACACAACCCAAAACACTGAAAACAACCCCTTTGTTGAACCAGCAAAAACAGGTTAAGAGAATATTCTAATCCTATAAGTAGTCACACTGGCTAAGCAAACGGAAGCCCAGAGGAGCTATAGCTTCTATGCAAATTGACCAAGATAGATTGAGCACTCCAACTGGCTTAAAGCCCACCATTGCATTCTGCTGGCAATAGTTGCAGGTTATTAATTTGAACAAATTTATCAAACATAGGTCACTACATTTGAATAGGCACATCAGAGTTAGCATGGCCACGGACAGTCCCATCAGCTACGTCCTGTGAAGGCTGTCCAGCTGAAAGTAGTGCCCTGCCTGGGAGCTATATGGAGTCAGGAGTTGTGATATTCTCTTTTTAAAGGAGAATACCGCAAATGGTCAACCAGCACACTGGAGGTTACTGACGTGTTTAAGCTTACTTCTGAGATTGGTAGGGAAGGAAAGCTGGAACTCACATAACTACCAGGAGGAAAACAGCATAAACATTCTCATTCAATGGCAATATCAATTTTCTCCTCATGAGAAAGCATGAATTTTCTTTCCAATTTGTAATGAAAACTTTAAGTCTAATAGCCATGTTCCCATAAAAATCTTCTCCCAAAACAGGAAATCTTATTATAAATTATTTTTTTTCTGTTTCTAAGGAACTTAATTTTTACTAGAGTAGAATGCAAACTGTTTTTATTTGCATATTTACTCCTTTGATGAAAATAAGAATATTTCTATTCTATAAATGTTTCTTATCCAGGAAGTTGAGACATTCCAAAAGACAGAGAACAGTTGGTTTGTGGAACTCTGGGTAATTAGAGCTTGAGGCCATTGCAATGAGTTTATTAGCAAAATCTAATCCAATCCACCACTGGGCAGGCAGGTCCTCCTTCCTCTTGTTACCAGGCAGGCAACATGTATTAACACTCAGTGCTTGCATAGCCCTGGACTGGGGGCCTGTCTCCTCCCAAATGATTTCCTTTAGGTTGATTGTCTGATTTTTCGTTTTGACCATCTGTATTTAATAATGATATAAGTGAAGACATTACTCTAGTAACATCCCTAGTAATTTTCCTTTTGTTTTAAAGAAAAGAGGTTTGGGTTGTTAAAAAGCCACTCTAATACTATGGAAAGTATGATGAGCTCATCTTTTGGTTCATGCTTGGTGATTACCAAAAGCAACTTCTCTGGCCTCTCTTTTTATCCCTATATCAGGAAATGTTGCCGTCTTAAGAGGTAACCAATAGGACCTGGTCAAGCTCACTTTGAACAGGCATTCCACACTAATTCTGCTATTAAGACTCCAACTATAGAAATGCAGACTGAAAACTCTAAAAGGACAGGGCTGAACCACTTGCTCTGTGTAGTGTTCATTATTGATAGTTCATAAGTAGCTTGGAACAGACACGCAAAATGAGATACTGGCATATGAAACCCAAGGTAAGAAGTCAAAAGCACACCAACTGAAATGATCTAGCGGGTCCTGTCTCACCTCTGTGTCTACAGAATAACCTCCATCACGCTGATTGCCATTTTTGCATCCTACTCTGTTGTGCCAGCTGTGCTACCTACGTCATTTCAATTCCCATAAAACCTCTACGCAGGAGTTTTTGTTTTTGTTTTTTAAACAAATGAAGCAAGGCTATATCACTTGCACAAAGCCACGCAACTTTGAAGTGGCTAAGTCATGATTCAAATTCAGTTTCGCCCTGCTTCACAATCTTCATGAATTTCATTCCATTGTGCTGCTGTTCCCTCCAAGGAGGCTCTTCTCAGTGTGCCAACCCCACAGAACATATTGTTTTTCTCCAACTGCTACATATTTAAAGGGGAAAAAAATCTGCACACTAAAAGTGCAGGTGAAAAATGCTGTGAATTTAGGAAGTCTAACGTGAGAAAGAAGACAACTCATGTGGATAGCTGTTTGATCCATCTATGATTTCGTGTTCAAATGACCATTCTTTGAAGCACTCTATTCAGATGTTTATGTTGTCTTAACAATGGAGACTACCCATGTCATGGTTTCTCAACCTTGGCACTGCTGACATTTTGAACTGGGTAATTCTTTGTGATGGAGCCTCTCCTGTGTCTTGTAGGAAGGATTAGTGGCATGCCTGGCCTCTATGAACTAGATGCCATTAGTACTGTCCCGGTGGTGATAACTGAAAATGTCCCTAAACTTTGCCAAATATCTCTGGGGAGGCAAATCGCCACCAGTAAAGAACTACTATTCTAGGCCAATTAAACTTCTTACTAAAGAGATATTTAACAGGGACTATATAAAAATCAAACGGTAAGGGGAAAAAAACCAGAATTCACTCTACTACTGAATGACAATTTAAGTTCTTGATAATATTTGCATTTACTTTCACATGTAATATAAATCTTTTAATGTCAGTTTGCACCACAGTTGATTATTCTTTCTCCCTTTGCTAACACGAAGGGATTGAATTTCTGGAAGATGAAGCTGGGAAAGTTCTTTATTATTATGCCAATGCTCTAACAGATGGTCAACAAAGCCCTTCATAGATTTCATTCAGTGTTGCTGTGATGTGCTGCTTTGAGAAGGACAGAAAACTAATCAAAACTCCTGGGTTACACAAGCAGGCTTGATTCCCTCTGAAGGACAGCGTGAGTATAGTTCTGAACTGTTCCTCTGCAGAGCTGTACCAGCACCCTATCCAGGAAAGGGGAGAGGTGGAGAATCACAGGGGAGATATGGGGACATTGGGCTTACAAACAGAATGATAAATTGATAAATGTGTTCCTCTGTCCTGAGAGCATCTGTGATATACATAATAAGGCCTGAAGCTAAATGACTTGGACAAGGTCACCCAGCCGGAGAGTAGGACCGAGGCACTTGACCCAAGGCCTACTTTAATCCACTTGACCACATTTCTTCACTGATGAGGACAGAGACCATTTAGTTCTCTCACATATACAATGGTATGGATTAATTTTCTTAAGAGATTCTACATGGTCTTTTTTTTCTGTTTGCATTTAAATTACATTGTATGTGATCAATTTCAAGTACAAATGAATTGCAAGTGGAAAATTTTTGAGAGCAACTGAGTTGTACTTGACATTTTGGGGTCCCAGTAGCTGAGTAGTTTTCAAAAAGGTCATACACAACTTTGTTGCTCTGCAAAATGCCAAGGGCAATTCAGTAGTAATTGAAAATTGCAAGGGAAATTACATTCTACCCCAAACCAGCAACACAGACTCTGAAGAAGGACCTTCAGATGTTCTATTAATTGTGTGAGGGGAAAATGGGAAATTACCCATTGATGTTGAAGAATTTTCCCTAATAGGCAGTCATCTCTTTGCTTGATTTATGGATATAGTTTTACTACCAATCTATATACACTATGCAAAGTGTTCACTTTCTTTCCTTGATTTTTCTTAAATCAAGAATTCTGTCATAGAGGAGGACTGTAAATCCATAGTAATTCCTCCATATTCTTGAAACTTAATGAACCTAATCCTTTGCCATATTATTGGGGGGGAAAGGTGGAGAGAATGCAACATCTGAAAGCATGCAGACTTTAAAATATTTCCATTTAAGAAAAATAAATTATTCCTTTGTTGTTCATCCAAAATTAGGTTGAGTATGACAGGAATTGAATAAAAAATCAGAAACATATCTCTTAATAAGTTTCGTTTTAAACTTGGGTTTAGTTTTAGTTTAGTTTTGCATTAGTAAGTTACTCTTCCAGGGGTGATAGTTGAAATAGAGCCTCTCTATTTTACACTGTGTGAAAGGGGTTAGAATGCTTAGCTGTATGTCAGTATCCTAGAACTTTGACCCATTTTGTATGACCTCCCCTTTTCACATTAGTTGTACTTCAAACATAGGATGGTTTAACTGTCAAGACAAATACCGTATGACTTCACTAATATGTGGAATCTAAAAAAGTAAATAAATGAATAAACAAAAAGAACCAGATCTATAAATACAATGAGCAAACTGATGATTGCCAGACGGGAGGGTGTGTGTGTGTGTGTGGTGGTGCAAAATGGGTGAAGGGGAGTGGGAGGTACAGGCTTCCAGTAAGTCATGGAGAGAAAATGTACAGCATAGGGAATATGGTCAATGGTATTGTAATAGCACTGTGTGGTGACAGATGGTAGCTACACTTGGGGTGAGCATAGCATCATGTATAAAGAAGCTGAAACACTGTGTTATATACCTGAAACTAATGCGACATTGTGTGTCAACTATACTCAAATAACAAAAATTAAAAAAAAAACCAAACCATAAAATGGTTTAAAACAAGAGAAATTTAAGAATTAGTAGATCAGTATATTTTTCTGCCCATTCTCCAGATTGTTAATAAAGTGTCCTAAAGAACCACATTGATGTTGTTTTTGTCACTTTTTATCATTTTTTCATCTTTGTAGTCATTCAATTAACATTCATCAAATATTCATAGTTTCTACCATGAATTCAGCACTAAGCTTGGTACCAAAGATACAATGATGGGCAGAACCATGAAAAGTTGGTCTCTTCCTCCATGGGTCTTATGGGTCAGAGGAGGAAATAAATATTAACAAATAATCCAGAAATAAATGTATCAATAAAGGAAATTTGTGGTGGGAACCAGACTGATTTAGTTCCACATCCTCCACTTCTTCCTAATTTTCTCATCATGGGCATGACACTGAGACTCACTGAACATCAGTTTTGTCATCTGCAAAATGAAGCTATTAGTGCTAATCATGTAGAACTGCTGTGTGAACTAGAAATTATCATGGAAGTTGTCTCACAATAATCGTTAAAGGAGTAGACTAAGACTCTAAGGAGTAGACAAGTAGACTTATCCCTTTAGAGGACAGGATATCACCCTCCACCTTCTCCTTCTCTGATAGCTTCTTTAGCCTCTGACTCCAACAGAATCCAGGAAGCATACATTTTTTTTTTTCCTGTAAAGTTAGTTTAAGTCATCGTCTGCCCAGAAACTGAGAAAAGACAAAGTAGAATTGTTTTTAATTAGGACCTATTGAGTGTATACTACATACCAAATATTGTCCTCGGTAATGGCTAATTTTATCTCACTTAAGATTACAGCAATCCTTGAAGTAGGTATTAATTTTATCCCAAACTTACAATGAGGAAATGGAAACTCAGATATATGAAGTTATTTGCTTAGGTAACAGCAGCTGAATATGAATACGTTCTGCAAAGCTGTAACAGGGAAACCCAGTTTTCCTCCTGTCTTTCTTTTACGTGTGTCTCTTTCACTTTCACACCCCTACCACTCACAACACTTCACTTCAGCCACTTATGGTCACCAAATATGCAGAGGTTTCCCCCCATCAGGCAATTCTATGACACCAGTTGAGTGTCCTACAATTTAACTCAATTCTGACACTACCTGGTGATAGTGTCAGATCCTGCAGGAGAAGGGCTCAGTCTCACGGGGTTGTTTCCACTCTATGTCAGATGCCAATCACAACTAGTAGATTTCTAGCTTATCCACAACTTCTGTCTAATTTGGCTACAAATTGGAGATTCCCATGACTCCCTCTTCAGGTTCAATTTATTTGCTAGAGTACCTTACAGAATTCGGGAAAACACTTACATTTGCTAGTGTATTAAACAATATGATAAAGGATACAGATGAACAGCTAGATGAAAAGATACATAGGACAAGGTCTGGGAGGGTCCTGAGTGCAGGAGCTTCTATCCCCATTGAGTTGAGGTGTATCAGCCTTCCTGTGCGGATTTGTTTGCCAACATGGAATCTCTGGGAATCCCCTACTGTTAGGACTTTATGGAGCCTTCCTCCCATAGGCACTATTGATCAATAAGTCCACGTTCAGCCCTTCTCCTTTCTCAAGAAAATGGGGGACGAGGGCTGAAGATTCCAAGCTTCTAATCATGGCTTGGTGTATTGGATGACTAGCCCTCATCTAGGAGCCATTCCGGAGCCCATTCAGAGTTGCCTCATTAGAGCAAAAAAATTCTCCTGTCATCCAGGAAATCACAAAGGTTTCAGGAGCTCTGTGCCAAGGAACTGAGTGTGGACCCCAATAGACATGTTTTCTGTGATCTGGCAAAAGCCAACATGATTTTTCTGTATCTCTCCAGTTTATTTGCCTAGACTCTTTGCCAGTACTTTCTTGAATTTCTGAAATAGTAAGTTGGGATTCTGCATCTTGCCTTCTTCTTCCATCTCCTATTTTACATCCTTCTCTTTTGGCTACATTAACATACTCCGGATGTGCCAACATTCTGCTACTACTTCTGTGCTCTGGCAAGAATTGGGGCAAATTAATGTTCTTTTAATTGAATGGATGGGTTTCTGGGAAATGATGGCAATTTTATTTAATAGAGCTGCCTGAGCTATGAAAAGGAGGGGGGGAAAAAGAGGAAAGATGTGATGAAAGATTTTTACCCTGTGGAATGCAAAGAACATCAAGAAAGAATTAGCTGATGAGGCAATGTTTTCTTAATGTGGGAACAGAATGATCAACAATCAATAGGCAAGCAAGTATATTCCAGTGAAAGAGGAAAGAAGCAAATAATGGAAAGGGACTTTGGTGACCTCATTTACAGTTCATATTTTGCTACTGATTAGGGATGTAGGGCAAAAATCTGTATCTGCTTTTATATACTTAATAACAAAAAAAAAAAAAGGAAAACAAAAAACCTGCATACTATAACACTGGTTCCTGGCTGCATATAACACAAATTTTGTGAGAATAAGTCACATTGTGTAATTGAATTAGAAAGATTTCTTATAAATTTGAAGGGTGTCAAACTTGCGATAAGTAGGTGAGATTAATAGCTTTTAAAACTTCTTAGAAACTCAAGATTTCTAAGATTCTTTAAAGTTCCGTGTGTGTGTGTGTGTGCATGCACCTACATGTGAGTATATGACAAACTGGACCATTGTCATGTAGGGAATTTACTTAATACACAGAAAGATTTTATTAGCCAAAAGTCTAAAGCAGTCATAGCTTCAAATTCCTCTCCAATTAATGGAGGCAATCATCCAGGATGGAAGGTTTATTCTTTGGAGAATCTGAACAAAAGTAGTTCTGGCCATGGGACATGGGGCACAGTGGGTGACAAGGCTTATACACTGGACTGAACACAAGAAGAACAAGTCAGATTTTGCATTATAAATGGTGAAATTTCCCAGTCTTCTTTTTCCCATGCTCTGATCTCAAAAGTCTGGCAACCAGATATATAAAGTAGGTTGGAGTTTTGGATTTTCTTCTAGGTAAACTGAAAAGCATAGAAGAATAGATCTACATAAACTAACATTTTGGGGTAATTCAATGAAATTCAATGGGGTAATTCACTGCCTACGACCCTACAATGCAGTCCACAGGTTAACAAGTAGAGTTTCCTTTTAGGTTTTTGGTGCTTAAAATTCATACACATAAAAACACAGCTAAGATATTTGGTGGAAGTATCAAGCATTCTAGGCGGTCACAAACAACAAACAAAGATAAGAGAGATAATACGAAAACTGCAGGAAAAATGAATCATAGAAATTTGAAAACTCAAATCAAAGCCAAATGAAAGAAAACAATAACTAAGATACTGAATTACACTGCCCTCACCAATGCCAAAGAAAGAGAAAATAATGATATACAAAAAGAACAAATATGGGCACGTGGGTGGCTCAGTCAGTTGAGCAGCTGCCTTCAGCTCAGGTCATGATCCCAGCCCCCTGGGATCAAGTCCTGCATTGGGCTCCCTGCTCAAGTAGGGAGTCTGCTTCTCCCTCTCCCTCTGCCTGCTGCTGTCCCTGCTTGTGCTCTGTTTCTCTGTCGAATAAATAAATAAAAATCTAAAAAAAGAAAAAAAAAGAAAGAAAGAACAAATAGAGAAGAAAGTACTCATGGAAAATAAGAATATGATAGCCCAGAGAAGGATGAGAAGGTAAAATGAAAAAAATAGGACGCTGCAACATGGGAGTCTCTACTTGTGGTCCTGAGAACTCCCCAAGGATTGGGATACAGAGGACAAAGTACCACTTCAGAAATTTCTCAAATACAATTAAATTTTTTGTTGAGCTCTATCTTCTTTCTTTAAAAAATATTTATTGGGAAGTAATATCCTTATGTACAAGCTAATAATATCATAGATGTTACTATGCTAGACAATCTAATAACTTCTAATTACAGCTACTCCCTACCTTAATAATCTAGATAATTGTTACAGTTAACATTTTATTTTAGCTGACACATTTATTAATTTGTTATTATTTTCTAATTTTTAATAGTTTCTTAAAAATTTTCAGCAATAGATCAATGTTGACTAAATATATGGTACACTAGTAATTATACATACTCACAAACTTTCTTACACAAAGTCTCAAAACATAATGCTTAAGCAATAAAATGGTTTCTTTTGAACATATTAAGCACAGATGAGTAACTGCTTCTTTTGCGTAGCTTCATGGTATATACTTAAATGTTCTGTTTGAGTACTTGGTTTAAATTGTTTGAATGTATAACTGACTTCTTCTCAGTTTAGTTACCCCCTAAATATTTTGTCCAAAAAAATCTCTAACAAAGTGTCACATTGTACTGGATATTTATTTGCATATCTGCCACCTAGGAACCGCTCAAGGATGAGGAAATTGTTTTATCCCATCTTCTCAGTCCTAGGACGGTATTTTAGCCCAAAAATGCATGCAATGCACTGATGAATAAAAGTCATCTCTCAGACACTATGGACTTGGGGACTACATCAAACTAAACAGAGTATAGAAGAGTGTCAGAAAATAACAGTAGTGTAAATATACTCTGCTGGGACTCTGGATATTAAAAAAACTCAGAGATCTGTTAGTTTTTTTAATTTAGATTCAACTGAGCAGAAAATGAGAAAGAAGAAAGGAAGTCTAAAATGAAGTAGAGATTCTATGACAGATGAAGTGAATCTTAATTGTTGGGTGAAGTGCAATTTTCAGAGTAATTGTGGTTCCATATCTGAGATTCTAGTATTCACAACTTTTCTGTTTTTTAAAGTTGTTTTATGTGGGATTAGGAGCAAAAAGTAAAGTTGGGGCAAAAGTGAAGTATTTACCTCTTTTCTTGGAAATTGCAAGAAAATTTGCAATTACTCATAGGAGTTTAGCTTCTTTTTATAGAAAAAGATTCAAATAGAATTTCTCCACACAAGCTGTGGTTTCATGTTCTTTGGATAATTTGTCAAAACTATCTTTCCTTAATGAAGAATTATAAACCAGAACCCTACCCATTGTTCTTATTTTTTTTTTTATTCATTGTGTTTCTAAATTTAAAAATGGGCCAATACAACTCACCTATGACATGAAAAGAATTTTTCATCTTTGGGGTTTTAGACCCACTAAAAAGAAGACAATTCCTCTCACCCCCAAAACACTCTCTCACTCACCAACAGCACAAAGCATTACCTTGAGCTATGTAAGGTGTGGTTTCCTCTTTCGGAGGGATATTTGTGGGTCGAGGTGTAGGGGCAGGAGGTCTGTTAATAATGAAAGACCGACTTCCCACTTTTTTCTTTGTACTCATATTGGCCAGTATCATGTCATAGTCACTGTCTTCAATCTCAACAAATGTGTAGGGGTCTTCCTCCTTCTCCTGCTCCTTTTCATCTTCTTTCTTTAGTTCTTCTTTGGGTTCACCTCCTGTTTCTTGTCTTGCTCCAAGATCACACCAATTTTGACTTCTTTCCCTTTGGCCTTCCACCATTTTCCCTGCTTATGAAATATTTAGATGGTGGTTACTCTTCTATTATATGCAATATTGTTGATGTCCATCTGTCACTTCCTTGAAACTCCCCCCAAATAATTTATATTGTCTCATATATTTAAAAATGAAAAGTACATCATATAATTTACTAACATATCCTCCTGCAGTTTGTAATTGTTAACTTTGTTTAAAAAAAAAGTCTGTAACTGGCTGACTCACTCAGTAGAGTATGTGACTCTTCATCTCTGGGCTCTAAGTTTGAGCCTCATGTTGGGAACAGAGTTTACTTTAAAATACAATAAAAAAAAAAGTTTAAAACATGGCCTTCTTTGAAAACATATAAATAACCATGTAAGTATTTTCCAGATAATTTATAAGGAATTTAATTTCAGAAAATCAAGTGATAAAACTGTCTCAAATTCCAAATGCATCTGAAAACTTTTTCTCAAGCAGAATATGCTAAGATTTTTTTTCCCCTCTTGAAGTCATTTCACCTTTCATAGGGCCTCAACTGGGTGTTTTGCCTAACATTCAATTTCTCTAAAAATGACAGGGGGAATAGCCAAACATGCCATTACTTAGTTTCTTACAGGAAGTCTCACTGTGGCTTCACAATCTGAGATTCCAAAATGCAACTCTTGATGTCTATAAACCAGCATGAACCTCATTCTTAGATAAAGAACATTGAAAATAGGGTCTGTGACAAGGTGGCATGGATAATCAATGACTTGAAGATTAATTCATATGAAAAGAATGAACTTTTATGGTTTTAATAGTAAAATCTTTATATATTTTTTTAAAGAATGTACTAAAATATGTTAGTAGCAGTTATTTAGAAGACAAAAGTATCACTTTGGTTAATGAGTAAGTTGGAAAAAAATTTTGATGGATCCCTGCCACACCAATGAGAATTTTATTAAAAATTAAACTTTTAAGGGGCACCTGAGTGGCTCAGTGGGTTAAGCCTCTGCCTTCAGCTCAGGTCATGATCTCAGGGTCCTGGGATCGAGCCCCCCATCAGGCTTTCTGCTCAGCAGGGAGCCTGCTTCTCCCTCTCTCTCTGCCTGCCTCTCTGCCTACTTGTGATCTCTCTGTCTCTCTCTCTTTCTCTCTCCGTCAAATAAATAAATAAAATCTTAAAAAAAAAATTAGATGTTTGGGGTGCCTGGATGGCACAGTCAGTTAAGTGTCTGACTCTTGTTTTTGGCTCAGGTTATGATCTCAGGATCTTGGGATCGAGCCCCCTGTCAGGCTCCTCACTCACCTTGGAGTCTGGTTGAGACTCTCTTTCCCTCTCCTTCTGCCCCTCCCCACCTGCTTTCTCTCCCTCTCTGTCTCAAATAAATAAAATCTTTAAAAAAATAGAGTTTTGATATTTTGCTTAAAGCATTAATGAAAATAATAAAATGGAAAGAATTTCACTTATTGACTGAAAAATCATTGCTTTTTTGGGTTGTTCTGAGAGACTTATGCACCTAAGGGAGAAATATTCTCCTTCCTCTTTAGTGGACCAAAAATCTGACCAAAAAAAATTGGGTTATTTATGGATATTTTAGTGGAAAAATGTAGAAGTTGAGGAGAAAGACAAGTTGTAGAACAGATTCAAATATATTATTTTTAAGTAGTTCAGCAATTGTTTTGGGTAGGCTCATGATGAAGAGAGGCTGAGATCCTCCCCCAAGGAGTCTTAGATCTGATTGTTTCAGTTAGTTTAAGCCAAGAAGTACTAATGCCTACATGCCTAGCACTAACTTCCAAATCAGCATGACTTGCCTTTCTCCCTAGGAATAATATGGTACTGAGATTTTGACTTCATGACTTCTGTTTCACTGACAGCATAACAGGTGAAACCAGATTAAGTGTGTGGGAAACATTTTACAGTGTTTCATTTTTAGCGGAATGTGTCAACTATCTTACTTTTATCAACCCATTTCCTGAGCTGTTAACTCCCTTTGTTTCTCCACCCACCTTCCTTCCCAACTCTTTCTAAAGTTGGGCTTGCACCAGAAATAACACATTTTACATTTTTATTTCCCAGTGTATCAGATTCCACTTTCCATGTCAGAGTGGGGCCTGAGCATTCTTAATTCAAGTTGTACATTAGTAAGTAAAGATGAAACTAAATCACTCCTATCTTCCTAACTTTTGGGAAAAAAAGAAAAAAAGAGGGAGTGTATGTAACAAAGAGAAGAATCTTAAAAGCCGAGGAAGCCTGTTTATAGAAGTATTTGATACATTCTAATTACAGGCTCTAAAGTCTTGGGTCTGAGTCAAAGAGGGATCATAGTGATTGTTGCTTTGCAAGAGTGTTGTAAAGATAAAAAGGGACAATGTGTTCTTTATAAACTAAAAAGTGTTCTACATTGTTTTATATTCTTGTTTTCTCCAGTGAATGTGCCCATAAATCCACTATGGGGAATCTGATGCTCAGGACATGAAGAGGTAGAATTTCTTTTTTGGCAATTTGAAGGCATAATCTTAGAAGACAATTCTGAAGGTATCACTAGCTAAGGTCAAAGATCCCAATACAAAGTCTCTGGCTGAAAAAAAAAAAAAAAGTGGTAGATTCTTGCCTTACTTTCAAAGACCTCGGTCAAAGAATTTTAAGAAAAAATATTGACGCTTTATTTTCCATTTATACTATCACCAATATTAACCCAATGAAAAGATGTATAGAAAATGTAAAAGTACAGTTTTAAAATAAAAAGTGGGGATTTTTTGTTTCATCTTGCTTTTTCTATTTGGTATTTTTCAGAAGCTATATTAGCTGATGTTACACTTCTGCTTTTAGATGCCTGGTGAATGCTCTCTACAGAGTAGTTTTAGACCTCCTAATATACCAAGTATAAAAATTTACATTTGGGAAAATATGATTTATTATTAGTCCCTTTACGATATTTAACCTGATAAAAGACAACTTTGTCTTCTTAACAATTTATTTTAATAATTATATAAAATTATTCACATCTGTATAAAGTGAGTTATTGTCAGTGTGTTGCTTATCTATGTCTCTCTTCCCAGCCCTGGTATTAATACACTTACCTCATTGATTTATCACAATGGTCTATAGATCTTGGCTCATTGTAGGTAGTCAATAAGTATTTGTTGAATGAATGAAAGAATCAGAGGAGTGCCCATAAGGTTTTCCATACTTTCTTTTAAGGAGGACTTTTCAACTCTAAATACAGTGTATAACCTCAGTAAAGGTTTATGTTCATCAGGTTGAACCTTTATAGAAACAGGCCCTTCAATATGCAAATGCTAAATTTCATGGCTTCAAAATTCACCTTTTTTGCAACAGTGTTTATATACTTTGTAGCCCTCTAGGACTCAAAAGCTAAAAAGTATAATGACAAGCAGAGTTTTAATAATAGATATGTCTTTCATCTTTCTTATTAAAACTTCATTGTAAGAACCACTTTCTGAATTTGTAAAGTAGATATAAAATAGTGATCAATAACGTGGGTGATAATTAGTGACTGCCGAGTGAATCTGGAGCTGGAAGTCTGTCAGGCTATTGACTGCTCCAGCCAGATCAGCCCAATATGGAAGCTCCTCTTGATAGTACCTGCCTTCCCCATCATGTGAATTACACAGGTCATCCCTGCATTTGGGAAGGACCGTGATCAGAGCCATCTAACTGTTCTTCCACTTCAGCAATATACTGAGTGTTCTCAGGCTTGGTCTCAAGGTAGTGTGTGATAAACCTTTTACCAATGGCTTCCCCTGCAGCTACCAGGGAGCTAGTGAAAGTGCCCAAGGTCAATTTCAAATCTGTAAAACATTAGCCTTTTCCTTTTGCCAGACGACTGAGAGTACTTTTTAAAAGGAAAGTTGTCATTTACTCTTCCACATGATGCTCGAGGTTCATTTTATGTGACGGGCTACAAACTCCTTCAAAGTTTTATTGCTTTACTTACTTAAAGCGTTGTAATGAGACTGTTCTAGAAGAAAGAGAGGGAGGGGAGGGAGAAGGGAAGGAGGGAAGGAAGGTGGGAGGAAAGAGGCTGAGGGGAGGGAGAGAAAAGGAAAGAAAGAGAGAGGAAGGGCGAGACAGGGAGGGACGGAGGGAAGGAGGGTGGGTGAGTTAGTGGCAAGTATCTCTTGTTAAGGAACAGCAGGAAAGCTGCTCTTGGTTTTAAAAGCTCATCTTCCCTGCAACCGATCTGTCACTGCACTGTATGCTCGGAAAGCCTGTCAAACTTCTGTTGCTGTTTTAACCTTAAACCTACCCTGTAATGTGCTCTGAGGTTTTTCCAGTTGGGAGGCAGCAGGGACAGGTCGCGGTGGGGGGAGAGGCGGTCTGCTGCTCATGAGCGCTTCTGCTGAATTCTGTTCTGGATTGTCTCCAGGAATGAACACATACAAGTCCTCATCGTACTCGTTCACAGAACTCCCACTGCCAACCTCTGCAGGGCTCTGCTCCGCCTCGGTGCCGGAGGCGTTCTCTTTCTCTTCCTTCGCCGGTTCACCGGCCTCAGCTCCTTCCGCACGCTGCCTGTATGATGTCTGCCCGCTTGCGTGATGAAATGCTGGGTTCTGTGCGGCTGTTTACGATGAAGATGGTAGATTTCACTTAAACACACCATCTGGAGGCATTTCATATTTTCTGATTTTACACAGAAGTAGTAGTACTGATAATAAAGCTTTTATGAGTTGATACGGTCCAAAGCTGACAAGTGCATAATTTTAGTGAGTGGTCATTCTCGGGCTTTTAAAATATTTACCAAATGAACAGTTAAAGCTTCATCATACCTTGCTACCTCATTATAAGACACCTACATACCATAACATCCTGGTTCTCTAGAGTTATTGTTTAAGCAGATTGAGATAGGTCTGTATTATTGCATTTTTATTAGAAAACAGAATAACTGACCTAACCAGTAATAAGTGAGTAATGGAAAAGGCAAATACAAGGAAAAAAGTAAACCTTAACTTGCTTGTAAATAATGCAATAATTATCATTATTATCATACTAATGTGATTTTATTAATTATTATTTTAATGTATAATTATCACCAGATTATATCTTAGTTCTTGAAAACATTACTTGGGGGAAGTGTTAATATTTTTGGGTGGAGAAGGCATCAAATCACCGATAGTAGGTAAATCTTTCTGAGACTCAGTTCTGTCACCTATAAAATATATCCTAGCCTGAAGCTTAACCAAGTAATCCAAATTCCCTCCATCTTAAGAATCATGATTTCTTCATTTGATTTTATCATTGTGTACACAATAGATACCCTCTAACCACTCAAGAAGAATTGAGAAGAGATATGCAATAACTTTAAACCTTAAAATTTGTTGTTTAAATTTTCTTTATAAAAATTCTGCTTTAAATGAAGGATTCACAAAATTTTAAAACAATCTTGGAATCTCTAAATTGGAGGGAATATGTGAATTGTTGTCATTGCCGATGCAACAAAGAAGCAGAAGATTGTTGTTTTACAGTGTTGCTAAGCTGAAGTTTGGCTAAAGAAGCAAACTGGCAGAGTATGGAGAAAAAGGGCTTTTTTTTTTTTTTTTTTTTTTTTTTTAAACAAGGAACAGCTACTCTGTAGAAACCTTTTAGTTATGGGAGAAAATTAGTGATGAGGAAAAATCGTACCCATGATGATATCCATATTTCCACATGGAATTTTATTTTTTATTGTTTTTTCCTTTCTTGTGAAAAAGAAGAAATATATAGTTTCAGTACGAGAACTGCAGACCAAGATTGTTTAATTAGGAGCCTGAGAAGAGCAGTCTACAGAATGAGATCTCTTGTACAAATCTCACTCATCTTCCTTCCTCTAAGCCCAAACACTGAGCCTGAAATAAAGTAGTCTTTAGAAATGTTGATGGTGTCAACAGCAGTGACTGAAAAGGAATTATGGCTCAGGCTAGCAAAGGAACTTCACTAGTTCTGTCTGGGCAAATCGATCAACTAAGAATTACACTTATGCTATAGGAAATTACTTGTAGCCATCTTATGCTTATGGATTCAGTGTTTATGTTTTATGTACACACTGTCTAAGCCACAGAGTCTCCTTGGTCCTTGTCAAAAATGTCCAAACCTGGGATCCAGCCCTGGAAAGCTGGATGTAGTGGGTCATTGAGTTTTAGCAAGCCTCATAGTGATGGTGATACCAGTGAAAATCTGCCAGCTAAGGTGTGTTATGCTTCACCCCCTAACCCATTAGGGAGCCTGAGGCCCGAGTCCAGTCACACAGAATTTCAAACACAAGACAATTCCAGGTCCTAGTGGTCTAGGAAAATGAGGCTGTTCTCTATAAATAACATTTTTCTATTTACAGGCAGTTCTTCTGAGGATTGAATGTCATGATAAATAAGTGGTTGTGATCATCAGCTTTATTATTATTAACATGAAAATAAAATTATAACTTTAAAAATCAGTGCATTATTTAAAAAAAAATAAAATAAAACAATGTAAATTTTACATTACAAAAAAAAATCAGTGCATTAATCCATTGCTTACAGACATAGCATTATTTTGTGTTATGCCATAACTCTTGAAGGTTTTTATTGATTTGCCAAAGTATGCTAGTTAGACATTGTACTTAATTGTATTTGATTTGCACGTCCATTTGCCTACCATTTGAGAAACCAGTGGTCAATAATGGTTAGCTAAATATCAACTATGCAGCGTTAAAAGGGCAATGCCCTGTGGCCAGAGAATGCTTGATATGTGAGATATCTCCATGCTGTGAATAAACAAAGAGACTGGTCAGAGATGGGACTGAAAAAGGTTATCTAGGGCTTTTTAGATGATGAGGAGGACCAATTTGATGGGAACGTACTGGGAAATTTGGAAGAGAAAATTGACTAGTTCCTTCAGGAGCATAGAGCCTTAGGGCTGGCAAATGTGGAAGTTGCTTACACTGGGTTTCTTAATAGCAGTACTCCTGACATTTTGGGTCCTGTATCCTGTGGGGTAGGTCCCATGCATCCTAGGATATTTAGCAGAATTTCTGGTGTCCACCCACTGAAGGCCAATTGTAAACCTCCCTTCTCAAGTCATGATAATAAGACGGGTCCTGTTTATTGACAAGGATCCTCTTCTGTGTGGGAAACAGTCCCTCAGTGACAACCACTGTGCTGCTGCAATAACCCAGGGGAGAGCTGATGGTGCCTGGACTAGGAGAGATCATGGCAAAGTGAGGAACAGCTGAATGCTGGCTGTGTTGTGAAGGTAGAGTCAACAGAACTGTCTGATCTTATTGGATGTGGGGTGAGAGAGGAAGTAAAAAAGCCCAGGGAGATTCCCAGGTTTTTGGACAAAACTAAACAAGGAAAGAATCTTCCCTTACTGAGATGGGAAAGTCAGCAGGTAGTGTAGGTTTGAAAAGGTCAGGCATTAGTGTTTTGGGATTTGAAAACGGTGAGTGGGAGAAGCCTATCAGGCATGCTGGTGAAGATTCTGACTGAGCAAGCTATTGTATACCAGGGGAATCTGGAATAATGGGTAGAGTAACATACATGTGGGAAGACTGAATTAGTCTTCGGACATTAGAATATAGAATTACATCGTATTATAGCCAGTAAGGACCTTAGAGAGAGATGTAGTCCAAGCTTCTCATTGCCTAGCGAAGAACACTAAGGTCTGAAAAGAATGTGACTTTGTTTTTAAAAAAACTGAAAAAACAGAGTTGTCAAATAGAATATTTGCATCAACTTGACTTGTGTATTCTCTCTGGGTAGGAAAGACTGGTTTTTGAGTATTTAACAGGAACTTAATAGAAGTATGTAAATGAGCAAGATAATGTAGTAACATCTCTACTGTATTATAAATTAAAAGTCATTCAGTTAATTAAATGCTTTTCCATGCTCTCCTATGCTCTCTTCAGTCTTATTTTACCAGTTACATGTACCTTAATACAGATGCTCCATATATACATATATTTCTAACAAGCAGGAACACTTACTAGGAGAAGATATAAGTAATGAGGTAATATCATCTTCATAGTCATTTTCTTGCTCATCATTTCTGCTAACTTCTGGGATCTGAAAAAAATGAACGTAATTTTTAATAATATCCATTAATCTTAATATATCTGCATCTACAGACACTAAATGGAAAGTTAATACCTGTGGAAATTATGGTTTTAGTTTTTATTTAAATACCTTGATTATACTACATATCTTAGCTATTGTATTTTTGCCATCTGCAAGAGTTCAGTGACAAAAAGTATTAAAAGTATAACTGTGGCAATAAAACATTTAGGATAGACAACAAATTAACTTAAAAATGAAACTATTAGCAACTACTTTAAGATTCAAAACAACAGTCAAGAAATTTAGGTGCAATAAATAAGTCTTAAATAAAATTGAACATGACTATTTCTCTTAAAAACAATGAGCTTTCTTAAAAACAATGACCTGGGGGGTCAGTTGGTTAAGTGTCTGTCTTGGGGTCAGGTCATGATCCCCAGGATGGAGTCTGGCATCTGACTTCCTGCTCAGTGGGGAATCTGTTTCTCCCTCTGCCCTGTTCATGCTTTTTTCAAATAAATAAATAAAATTTAAAAACAAAATGAAACAAAAGCTTTCTTTCATTTTAACATTTTTGTATCTTTTATCAGTTCAAAAGACATTCTTAATTATATCAAGTACTATAATACAACGAAAGGCAGTGGAATTGTAAAATGGTTTATTTTCTGTCTTTAAAAAGAAAAAAGAAACAGAGTAAGGGTATTTATGTTTGTTTTTCTGAAGTCAGTTCCACTAAGAAGGAAGAATTACTGAGAAAAAAAAGAAATCTGTTATCTCTGAATTGCTAGTCTTTGTTTATAATCTCCGAAGGAGACATGGGGTCTACAGTAGGGGAGCATACTTGTGCTCATAGAGGAAGGTAAGTAATACCAGTGACAAGTCTGTGCCAAAGCATCTACAGAATGAGGTGGAGGTTGGTTGCATTAACATAGGTTACATTTTGTTGCCATGAACTGCAAGTGATTATTCAAATGATTTACTCTTTTGTTTTTATTAAAGCTGAAATGATTAGTCAATTTGCTCTGCATTGGGAATGTCCCTTTAAAAATTAGAAACATTCATATTGAAGCATTATTAAATTTATAATAGCTTTACTATGCAAAGTATTTAACCTGCATATTGACCTCATCAATTTGGTCGGTCACTCACTTTGGTCAGTGGGACCCCAGTGGAACTAACTAACTTCCTTCCTTCTTTCCCTCCTTCCTTCCTTTCTTTTTAACGAAACATCATGGTCTTTGATTTCCAGTAGAATCTTAAAAATAAAAATCTTTTTAGTATTTTTTGTAGTGAGCTAGATTCAGAAGCTCATTTTATATTTAAGTCATATTTTCCCCTTGGTGGACTCAATCAAATGCTAATATGAAAAGTCGCAACTTTACAAGGGAGACTGACATGTTGCATGCTTTGGTATTAAATGCATTGTTTAATATAGCCATTCTTTTTTTTCCAATTAGACTGACCTCTTTACTTCATAAGATAGATCAAGAATACATTAAAAAATCCGTAAAACTCTTATAATCATATCAAGGAAGTTTTTACAGATTGGATAACAGGGATGGTTTTCAAAGATTTCAGAAATTATGTGCAAATTTCCTAACTACTATTCATAAGCCTAGACATTATGAGCTCAAAATCAGTGTGAATTAATAAAGAGACTAGGGGCAAGGGTGTGGGTGTATGTGTGTGCACTGAGGTTACAACCTAATGCACTCATTTTTGTGTCCTAACTTACGCTATATGACATTTGTATTAATAAACAAGCAAGCAAGCCCAAAAAGGTATTGAAGAAGCTTTCCAAATTTAAAAAGTAGCTGAGTTTGACAGATTTGAGCTGGCTCATAAATATTATGTAAAACTGACATTTTTTTATATCAGGCTATGCAGAGACTAATTGTTTTCTCAGGAATGAGAGGATTTTTAGAAATATTCAAACTAAAAAGCAAAGGTTTCTTACTTGAGTTCCTTACACTTAAAATCAGATTTGGCTTCAAAAACATGTTAGATTCATGACATATTAATAATTGCTTCAAAGACAGCAAGTGTGGTGGTACCCTGACATATAATCACTTTAGCACTTGGCTGTGTGGGGCAGTGGGCAGAGCATGGATGGTGCAGTCGATCAAATCACAGCTCTATTAGTGATTACCTGCATGATATCAAGCAAGAGATTTAACTCTAAATCTCAATATTCTATCCTGTCAAATGTGAATAGTAATATGTATGCCATCAGTTTGCTGAGAGGGTTAAATAAGAATAATGTAAGCGAAATACATATTATCTCTATCACACAGTGAGTGCTTAGTAAATGTAACCTGCACATGTTGGGTTTTCCTTCATCCTACAAAATATAGATATGCACTTAACAAGCAGAGTGATCACATCGATTTGATGGGAGAATCTTCAATAATCTATAATTATTTAACCTTTTTTTTTCTCAACTGTGTGCCTCTAGAAGTTCTACTGATAGAAAAAGAACTGGAATATAAACTTTCTACCTGATTGAAGTGTGGCATTGTGGCTTTGTTAATAGAAATACTTAGATAATTTATAAGATAATAGAGTTAAGAATGAAAAAAGGGTAATTTTCTAATAAGTTCCTTTTTCTAAGGCTAGAGTCTAACTTCATTCAGTTGTTAAATATTTATGCAGGCCTAATATGTGCTAACTACTCTGTTAGCAATTGGAGAAAATAAGTTAAAAATAAGAGACATAGTATTTCCATTCCCACAACTGTTATCTTTTTATGGGGAGAGAAGACCAAATAATAAGATGATTAGAATATAATATTTTAGTTCAGTACACAGATCTAGTTCCTAGAAGTGAAACGGAGAATTAAGAAATAATCAGATAATCAGGGCAAAATTTTATTAATTTGCTTTTTTTGTGAGGAGAGTGTATTAAAAAATTATCTTGATACTTGCCTTGAGTCCCACTTCTCTAAATGAAAAATCCAGCTTAAATAATAAAATCTATCCCCTGAATATGCTCAATTTAATATTCCAGCCCACAGATACTCCTTGCAGCACACAATGTTTAATGAAATTAAAATCATTCATTATCAGAGATAAACTAAAAAGAGAACTTCTTGTTGACTGAGGTTTATAAAGCTCCACATGGCTTTGGCATCTAGCACTGTACAAATTGATCATCATTTTCTGATTTTGAGGGAGTGAATAAAAACAATCTTCACATGGCAGTTGGTTTCCAAATCTTGTTATGAAATTCTGAAGATATTATAATTAGCTTAACTCCTGCCCAACTTTCCATAGTGTTGATTATAAATGATTTTGCCAGCTGTAAAGCACATGGCAGTCTGTGGAATGAGAATAAGAAGACACATACATGTTTGAAGAGTAGCAAACAGGCCCTGGATTTTATATTTTACCCTAAATGAATATACTAGGCTGCAGAATCTAAGATAATATTCCAATGGAAGTAATAAAGATTATAGTTCCTAAATGCGAGAAATAATGATAAATGTTTTACTAAAGCCACGGATAATAATATCAGAGCTTTAAATATTTTTTTCAAAGGTGCATAGAAGGACTATATTATTTTAGCTCTCATTACATCTTTAAAGAGAATTATTTTCTCCTTAGGCCTCTAGGAATATGGTATAAAAGCAGAATCATAGGATTTTTAATGAAGTTCTCTTTAGATTATAGGAATTGAAATCTTCAGTGTAAAAATTAAATAGGAAGTCCTTCTAAGATTGGGAAAAGAATAAAGAAGAATAAGAGATGAGCTGTGAGGAGGGGGAAAGTGGACATTTTCCTTACTATGGACTAAAGTTTTGTTAGAATAACCTGAGGATGTATGTTCCATTTTTTCAGACAGGCTTTTAGTCTTGATGTCTGCCCATAGTGCAGCTCTAACAATAGCTATGAACTTCACCTTGGCACGTGACCCTGTAACCACACTCTCACCCTGTTTTGGTAGTGTTTGTTTCAAACCCACCACAGTTGTGGCTTCATGAGGTACCTGCACATTTCCTGGACCATATACATGGTTTGATTTCAGCCATCTCTGTCACAAAAGTGGGAATGACAAAATTTAAATTCATTCTTTTGTTAGGATTGTAGCTGTAAATGTAAAAAATAGTTATTTTCATTTAAAATTATGGAATCCCAAAATCTGAAAGGAACCTATGGATAACGGGTTCATTCTCTTGTTCACACACTGATATAATACTAAAACAATGTGTCACAAGAAAAATGTAGGATTTAGATATTTTTTCCAAGCAAAAGTTGTTTTTATATGTGGTCTATGGTCTGCACTGCCCAACCCTCTTTACAAGTTGGCTTTTCTTGAGTCCTATACTTGTCCTTCTCTTGTCACAGAATGAATTTTCTCTAGGTGATCTTAATTCACTCCATTTTCCTTAATTTATATCTATATCATGATGATTCCTGGATATAACATTTGCTTCAAACTTTTCTGATTTTTGTATTCTAGTATGCAGCAAAGGATATTAGAATAAACAGTCAAAAGCAAAGGAGAAAGCCTGGAGGGAAAGATATCAGAAAAATCAGGAAAGAGAATGCTTAAATTGAATGCTTCTACCCCAAAATTCATATGTTCAAATTCTAACTCTCAAGGTGATGGTATTAGGAGCTGGGCCCTTGGGAGGTGATTAGGTCATGAGAAAGGGCCCTCCTGGACTGGATTAGTGATTATGCTATTTAGATAAATTATGCTAATTAGTTACTCTAATGCTGATTAGATTAATTAGCATTATAAAAGTAACACTCAGAGATCCCTTACCCCTCTGCAGTATGAGGATACAGTGAAAAGATGGCTATCTATGAACAGTGCCTATCTAGGAACAGTGCCATCACCAGACACTGAATCTGCTGGGACCATATTTTGGGAATTTCCAGTCTCAGAATGGTGAAAAATAAGTATTATTTATAAGCATCAGTTTATGGAATTTTTCTTATGGCAAACTGAATTGACTAAGACAGAGGGTTTCAAGTAAATCCCAATATTAAATGATTGACCAGGAATGAAAAAGAAAAGCTCTGAAAACAGTTCACAGTATTTTTCAATCAGGGTCACTGGTTACCCTGGTGAGGGGAATTATAACAGACTTGGATGAATTCATACTGGATTGAAGAATCTTAAAATGGAAGTGAAGAATGGAGGGCAACATGTATGGAATTTTAAGAACCATGATATGAATAGGGTAATTGTGCTTAAAATTTTTCAAAAAATAAATTAGAAATGTCAGTGAAAGTGTTTTATTGCAGGCAAGAGCTGTGAAGATGGTAATAACATCTAAAGCACACATGCACAAAACATGGTAGTAGATAGAGTGGGATATACAAATATGAAAATTTCATGATCCCAAACCTCAAGTATTTTACAACTGTGGGGAACAGAAGGAATATAGATAAGGCAAAATGAAAAAAGCTTTTAAAATATACATATACTTGAAAGAGGCTATAAAAGATAGAGAGAAACCTATAATCATTTCCATTAGGTGGATAGAACATAGAACAGATCAGGTTAGGTGGTATTCAAGCTGAGTCTTACAGGGTGAGTAAGGTTTTAATCTGCAAAAAGGAAAAAAGGGAGGAAGCAAGTTCTTGGCTAATAGGCAAACATGACTGAACCAATAGGAAGACCTGGTAAGTGGTTCCTAGTTGGTTTGGTTAGGTTGCATGGAAGGATATGTTTGAATGTCAAGATGTGGTGGTGCATTATGACTTTATTTTATAAACTTTTAAAGGTTTTTGAGTTTGTTATTATTTCCCAAGAAGTGGGAAGTAGCATGTTCCTGCCTATATTTTAGAAAAATAATTCTGATAATAGTGGGTGAGAGGAAGAGGAGGCTATTTCAATAGTCAAGGTGAAGGATATTGAGGACTATTGAAAGAAAAATATTTATTTATAAGATTTTATTTATTTATTTTGGAGAGAGAGTGAGCAAGAGAGAAAGTACCTGAGCAGATACAGAGGGAGAAGCAAACCCCCCTGCTAAGCAGGGACCCTGATATGGGGCCGGATCCTAGGACCCTGGGATCATGACCTGAGCCAAAGGCAGAAGCTTAAACAGCTAAGCCACCCAGGTGCCCCGGAAAGAAAATATTTAATGAAGAAGGAATACTTAATAAATATCAAGGAGATGAGATAGACAAGATTTTTTTTACAGTTTTGATGCCAAAGGCTAGAGGAAAATGGTCAAATATGGTTATGCAAATTTCTGTTCAGCACAATGCTATAATGCTCTAGAGAACTTTTGTCATTTAGAGATGAGAACACCGATTAAAAATGTCTTTTCTATGAAACTGGAGGTCAGAATCTAATGTCAAGATATAATATCAGCATCTAGATATCCTTTGCATTGTTTCATATAACACTTGAAAAATACATTTAGAATGGGTATATGGCTATCAAATGGTGATTCTTCCCATTTCTTTATGAAGTTAAGAAGTTTACCAGTTTGGAAAAACAGAAATCAGTTAATTGTATGGTTGTCAAATGAACATTTTTTAAAAAAATTATTTCATTTATTTACTTGAGAGAGGGAGAAAGAGCACAAGAGTGGGGTGAGGGGCAAAGGGAGAAGCAGACTCCCCGCTGAGCAGGGACCCCCCCCCCCCAACATAGGGCTTGATCCCAGGACTCTGGGATCATGACCTGAGCCAATGGCAGCTGCTTAACCAACTGAGCCACCCAGGTGCCCCTCAAATAAACTTTTAAGTCAACAAGACACTAAACTACGAAACAGACTGATAACATTGAATTGAAGAATAAGTACAAAATCCCAATTAAGTTATAAAGATACCAAAAGAGTGCTTAGATACAAACAATTGGACAATGAACTATAAGTTACATTTAATTAAATCCTACTATATTTCTTTCCTAGAAATGAAAAAAAAATTTTTAAATGTTGCCATGAAATTACATGGGTTGATTGGGTATTAGATGCTTCTGAACAATACACTGAAAACAAAAGCCAAATAGTTGTGTCCATCATTTAGAAATGATGTTAAATGGAATGGAGACAGCAGCAAGAAGGGGTTTGGTAAAAGAGAGAACACAGAGAGAAAAATGTCAGAGATAGAAGGAGGATGTAATCACACAGATCAAAGGTCAAAGCGAAGAGAATCATTCTTAAGGAACTTTTTCTGATTTCAGAATGGTAATTCAGAATGCAACTAAAGCATCTTGAAGAGGAAAGAGTTTCTGGTACAGGCAAATTTACAAAAACATGCAGAACTCAGGGAAATTCTTAGTATGTATCTATATATGCCATCCAACATTTTTGAGGATGACAATTCTTACCAGCCTTGGTCAATCAGTCAATAAATATTTATTGAATGTTTGCTATATGCGTAATACTATAACACTAGGAGAAACACTAATTTCCAGGGGCTATGCAAAATATGTTATATATATTATATATAATATATATTATATTTATATGTTATATATAACATATAAAATGTGTTATATGTAATATATTCCCAGGATGCACATATTTAGCTAGGAAAATAAAAGTGAAATGCATAAAATAATTGTAGTCCCTTAAGTATTTGGTTTAAGTAAAGAGTGCAATAAAAGATAAGAAAAATGAAATTATCCTAGGTTGGAATAATTAGAGCTGGAATTTGAAAAATGGTTAAAACTTGAGAGCTAAATCTCGACTCTAGTCCCAGGAACTAATGCATGATTGTCGAGTTAATGGATGAATAAACAATAGATGAACTGGTGGAAGAAGAAAGAACGTGGTGTTCTTGGTAAGGAGAATTGGTGCAAGCAAAAGCTAGGTTGAGCAGGCCATATGCAGAGGGCAAAGAGCAAAGCTACCCAATCAAAAAGGCAGGTGAATTTTTGGGAGAACATGTGAATTTCGATGCAGAGTAGAGTAGAGTCAATATTTGCTTATTATATCCCAATTGTGGAATATTATAAATATTTGTAGATGACAGTAATGATGATGATTGGTATTGCTATTAAACATTCCATCTATAAATACATGTAGGTTATTTGAAAGTTTGAGTTCAGAAGTATTGTCAGAAAAATCTGGATTCAAATCTCACTCTTCTATTTATTACCCACAAGAGCTTCAATAATTTCTCACTCTTGACCACTCTGGAAGTAAAAATGAGGTATATTAGGTATATAAAAATGAGGTATATTACGTATATAAAAATGTACCTAATGTCAGAGGGTTATTGTGAATGTTAAATAAGAAAATATCAAGTACTTAGCACAGAGCTTGCCACATAGAAAGCACTAAACAACTGTTATCTCTATTATCTTCATTAAGAACATTATTTTATGATGGAATGACCTTTTATGTTGCCCTATTTTTTTCATATTACCAAGCTATGTTTAGTAAAATTTTATGTATGTAAAATTTTATATTGTAAAAATTTATATTCAGTTATAAGATTGTGTAAAGATCAATTCTATTCAAGTTGGAATATAGAGAATAAAAATAAAGACCTCCAAGTGGTAGGGATATTTCTATAGCTTACAATAAAAAATGTTTATTTTGAAGTGTGAGGAGTTATAAGCAATGGTGATCAATATTGGGCCAATTAAGTTAATGGAAATTAGGCGGGTCTCTTGGGTAATGCTTGTGTGGGCTGTACATGGATTTTTTCCTGGAGCACCATTTCCATGGACTATGATATACAGAGCATCCTAAGAGCTGGTTGTCTGCAGGGTTGTTGAGGAAATGGGTTTCTCAAGTGATTCTACAGTGTTTAATCCCCAAATGGTTTATATTTGGTCTTACAATGTTGCTATTGCAGCAAGGACTTGTTCAGGCTAATATTAAACTTAGATTGCCTTTTTCTAGGATGAAACGATGTAAGGGAACACAGGTGTTAACTCAGAAGGGTATATCTTACTAGGTTTGCCAAGAGCAGGGAAGAGTAAATTGGCCACGGATGAGACTCAAAGTACACAGATGAGTAGTTAAGAAGGGACTAACGAATTTCGTTTTAATAAACCATGAACCTGTGATTGCTGTATTCATTACCTTAACTCTGTTTTTCTGTTCCTATAAGAAGAACAAAGGCACTTAAATGACAGTAGCATAAAGCTCTGCTATTCACAATTCCAAACTCTTGAAATAAGTTTTAGTTTCAAAATCATAAGTTAAAAAAAGGTAAAGTTCTGTTGAGGAAACACAAAATACCATTAGGTCAAAAGTATAAATCATTATGCTGTTTTGAATGCTCCAATAAAATCAAATTAAAAAAACATGCTTTCATTTGGAGGAAAAAGAAATAGACACTAAATAATGGATGGGTTTCCCTGTTTTCCAAGTTGGCAGACTGGAGTTAGTAAAGAGGTGGCCAGGTTTACATTTATGTTGATTATTGCTAGAGGTCACTTTTTCGTCTTTTTTTTCTAAGCCTTCGATAATCTGAGGGTCAAAGAGAACCAATGGAAAAAACCAAGCTGAATAATAAAAGGCTGGAATTGTCATCTACACAGCTGTTGGACATTTCATTTAGCTAAAACCGGAGGAGCAAATATTTTCTGAAATTCAAGCCAGAAACAAACATAAAATACCATTTAGAGACAACAGTCTCCACCAAAGATTATACTCTTCAGTTGTTAGAGAATACGTATTATTTGACAAATAACACAAAAGATCCTTTAAGTTTATATTATTACCATAAAAAATAAGTGTTTTTGACAAATTAAAACAAACAATTCTTAAACTTATATTGTTGCAAGTCTATTCCCAGTAGTTGTTTATGTGGCTGGAATAATCACTCATTTCCAAATACAGAATTAGAAGAGTTGATTCTTATTGATTAGAGCATTTAAAACATGAAAGATAAACAGTTAGAAAAGGTGAATTATCAATTAATGAAGACATGGTGGGATAGTAAATAAAATTTCTATCCTCCAACTTCAATTTGAAGGCAGGTAACAATTCAGAAGAAGATGTTCCCATGGAAAAAAGTCACTACAAATAAAAGTATACAAAAAATACTTATTTTATATATGTGGATTCAATATTTTTTATACTGAAACACATCGTAGTACTCTATGTATTTCCTCTCATTTTAAAATTTTATATTTAAATTGTAGAGTTTAACTAGTAACACCAACAAAATCATTCAATAACAAAGCAGTAAGATCATCATGAGAAATTTTCTCAATTTTCTCATAACCAGAAAAACCTGG
Source organism: Mellivora capensis (assembly GCA_004024625.1). NCBI lineage: Eukaryota > Metazoa > Chordata > Mammalia > Carnivora > Mustelidae > Mellivora > Mellivora capensis. The sequence goes on along the minus strand of PISX010003467.1, from coordinate 22,626 downwards.
GAGATGCCCATGTACCCTCAATGAATAATTCTCCTTACTAAAAGCCACCATTTTCACCCTATCTCAATTTATCAGATTCCATTCATATTAGTTATCAGAAGGGCTTTACCATTCCTTTTTTTTTTTTTTAAGATTTTATTTATTTATTTGAGAGAGAGAGAGAAAGAGAGACAGTGAGGGAGAGCATGAGTTGGTGAGTGGGATTAGGCAGAGGAAAAGGGGGAAGCAGACTCCCCACTGAGCAGGGAGCCTGATAAGGGGCTTAACCCCAGGACCCTGAGATCATGACCTGAACTGAAGGCAGATGCTAACCAACGAAACAACCCAGGCACCCCAGACCTTTACCATTCTACTTAACTTTCTAAGTACATTGGCAGGATGTACATCTTTAGATCTTACCTAAATATGAATTTATTTAAGAAAAATTACCCCAAAAATGTATTTTTATGCACCCTAACAACAAAAATGGTAGTAGAATAAATTTGATAAGTTGATAGTAGAACCCGTTGAAACTAAATTTTCAGGGCAGGTAGGGTAAAATAAGATGAAAAACTTTGGTGATAGAGGAAACAGCATTGTTATATATTAAAGAAATATGCTTCCCATCCACCCATATGTAAAATCAAAATAGAGGAGAATCAATAAAACCAATAAGCTCTCTTTGGGAGAAAATCCCCATTTTCTTTAGCCCAGAAATCTGAAAGCTTTTAACTTGTAATGATGAAATGCATTTTATCTTGTGGGGGAGGAGGCACCAAAACACTCAGGGTGCTGTTGTTCGTAGTCTGTCCCTACTGTAAAATGAGCCTCATCCCACTTCATTCTGCCACTGAGAACTGCAAACCTGCTTGTTGGGAGGTGGTAGCTTAGCATTCTTAAACTTCAACTGATTTACTTAGTAGATTTCACTTGTGAAAATAATTCTTAATCTTCATGTTCATAACCTAAAAGAAATTGGGACTACCGTAACAGAAATCAAGGTGTGTCTAATATGCATTTTCATCTGGAAGTAATTCCGTGATTGTGTAACCTTATATGACATGTAAATAAATTTGCCCAGTGCAGTTCACCTTCGATTTTACCTTTGCATATCTTTTGAGAGGGACTTTTCTGGTTTTAAGTATAGATAGCTAGTTATTTCCCAGTGGCCAACCATGGCAGTTGACTGAAAAATGGCTTCACAATAGGATATGTGTAATTTAAAGTAGTCTCTTTAAATTAAAAAGAAGTTCCCCTATAAATACAATGGATTCATCTTTGACAAAGCAACAAAGGCAATATAGTGGAGCAAAGATAGTCTCTTCAACAAACGGTTCTGGAACAAATGGACATCCACATGCAAACAATGAATCTAGACACAGACTTCAAACCCTTCACAAAATGGATCAGAGACCTAGGTGTAAGATGCAAAACTAAGACTCCTAGAAGATAGCGTAGGAAAAGCCCAGGTGACCTTGGGTATGGTGATGCCTTTTTAGATATGAGAACAAAAACAATCCATGAAAGAAACAATTACTAAGCTGGACTTCATTAAAATCAAAGACTTCTGCTCTGTAGAAGACAGCATCAAGAAAATTAGAAGATAAGACAAACTGAGGGAATATATTTTCTTTTTTTAAAATTTTTAAAAAATTTTTAATTTTTTAAATATACATATAATGTATTATTAGCCCCAGGGGTACAGGTCTGTGAATTGCCAGGTTTACACACTTCACAGGACTCACCATAGCACATACCCTCCCCAATGTCCATAACCCCACAACCCTCTCCCCACCCCCCTCCTCCCAGCAACCCTCAGTTTGTTTTGTGAGATTAAGAGTCTCTTAATGGTTTGTCTCCCTCCCGATCCCATCTGGTTTCATTTATTTTTTTCCTATCCCCCAATCCTCCCACATTGCATCTCCACTTCCTCATATCAGGGAGATCATGATAGTTGTCTTTCTCCGATTGACTTATTTCGCTAAGCATAACACCCTCTAGTTCCATCCACGTCGTCACAAATGGCAAGATTTCATTTTTTGATGGCTGCATAGTATTCCACATCTTCTTTATCCATTCATCTGTTGATGGACATCTAGGTTCTTTCCATAGTTTGGCTATTGTAGACATTGCTGCTATAAACATTCGGGTGCACGTGTCCCTTTGGATCACTACACTTGTATCTTTAGGGTAAATACCCAGTAGTGCAATTGCTGGGTCATAGAGTAGTTCTATTTTCAACTTTTTGAGGAACCTCCACGCTGTTTTCCAGAGCGGTTGCACCAGCTTGCATTCCCACCAATAGTGTAGGAGGGTTCCCCTTTCTCCACATCCTTGCCAGCATCTGCTATAAACATTCGGGTGCACGTGTCCCTTTGGATCACTACACTTGTATCTTTAGGGTAAATACCCAGTAGTGCAATTGCTGGGTCATAGGGTAGCTCTATTTTCAACTTTTTTGAGGAACCACCATGCTGTTTTCCAGAGTCATTGCACCAGCTTGCAGGGAATATATTTTCAAAAGACACATCTGATAATGGATTTTTAGCCAAAATACACAAAGAACTCTTAAAACTCAACAAGAAGAAAACAAATGACAATTTTAAAAAATGAACCAAGACCTTGAAAGTTCATCAAAGAATATATACAAACCGTCGGCAAATAAATATCAAAAAAGATACTGCTAATCATCAAGGGAAATGCAAATTTAAAAAAATAAGATATTACTCTATACCTACGGCCCAAACTCCGAACACTGACAACACCAAATGCTGGTGAGAATGTGGAGTGACAGGAACTCTCACCCACTATTGTGTGAATGTAAAACAGTATAGCTACTTTGGAAGACAAGTTGGCAGTTTTTTACAAAATTAAGCATATACTGTTAACATATGGCAAAGCAATCTCACTCCTTGGTATTTATCCAAAGGAGTTGAAAACCTAGGTCTACCTAAAAACCTCTGCATGGATGTTTATAGCAGCTTTATTCATAATTACAAAAACTTAACAAATGTATAAATAAATTGTGGTACCTCCAGATAACAGATTACTATGCAGTGCTAAAAACAAAAAACAAAAAACAAAAAACCCATAAGTAATCAAGCTATGAAAAACATGGAAGAATCATAAATGCATATTACTAAGTGATAAAAGCTAATCTGAAAAGGCTATATACTATACAATTCTGACTATCTGACTTTCCAGAAAAGGCAAAACTATGGAGATAGTAAAAAGATCAGTGGTTCCCAGGGGTGGGGTGGGGGGAGAGATGAATAGGCAGAGTAAAGAATATTTTTAGGGCAGTAAAATATTCTGTATGCTATTATAATGTTGGATATATTTCATTATACTTTTGTCCAAACTCATAGAATGTACAGCACCAGGAGTGAGCTCGAAGGTATACTGTGGACTTTGGGTGATTATGATGTGTCAGTGTAGGTTCATCCTTGGTAAAAAAAAAAAAAAGTACCATTCTGGTGAGTGATATTGATGGTGGGAGAGGCTATGCATGTGTAGGGGCAAGAAGTATCTGGGAAATCTCTATAGCGTCCTTTCAATTTTGTTGTAGGTCTAAAAGTTCTTTTAAAAAATACAATATATAAAAACTTGAAAGAAGTTCACATGCCACTAGATTTTTAATGCTCTTCATTTTGTCTGAAAGTATCTCTGAAACTGTTTAGGGTGAAATTCTATAGAAACCAACAATGGCATAACACAGAAATATGATTACTGAATCACTAGGTCATCTAGCTTTCTAGAATTACATAATTAACATTCTGTCTAGACATTTGAGCCACTTCACATTGTTATGGATCATGAAATTAAAACAGTAAGATAAGGACTGAATTACTTTATCTGAGATTTGCATTTATTAACAGTTGAATTAAGTGAATGAATAAAAAATTAAATATTATGCCCTATGTTTGAGGACATTTTGAAGTTTTACAAAGAAATGCGCCTTACTAAAAAGTTGATTTGCTCATCAAATTAAGCAGTATCTTTAGGAAAAAGTTCAATCTGAGACTGTGGACTCTGAGAAACAAACTGAGGGTTTTCGAGCCGGGGGGTGGGGTGGGGGGATGGGTGAGCTTGGTGGTGGGTATTAAGGAGGGCACGTATTTCATGGAGCACTGGGTGTGGTGCATAAACAATGAATCTTGGAACATTGGAAAAATAATATAAAATTTTTTAAAAAAGGAAAAGTTCAATCTCGAAAGAATTACAATAGAATCAGGAGATTTATTTTTTTATTTACCTATTTAAAAACATTTATGTGTAACCTGATAAGGAGGGGAAAATATATTAGGAAATGGGACTATAAGGAAGCATAAATTTCTCGGAAAAAAACACTGACATCCATATACATGTTTATAATATATATGTTACGTGTAACAATGTTATTGCAAAAACTAGTAACTTACATAATATTACTGTGTGCCAGACACAGGTCTAAGTTCTGTACTCACATTAACTTATTTAATCCTCCAAACAATTTTGCTATTGTAATCTTCATATAATGAGTGAAAAAAATAGGCACAGTGGGCTCAAATAACTTGTCCAAGCTTACACAGCTGATGAGTCTTATCAGAAGGCCCGAACAATAAGGGAAAAAAGTAAATGAGCATATACCAAGAAGAATTTGTGAAGTCACCTAAGGGTACTATGAGTCAAGAGTTGTAGAGATTCACAGGAGAGAGAGCTGACAAAAATTTGCAAGAAACACTCCAGTCTCAGGGTGATGGCTGGCATTTGATACATCTTCGAAAGATGGGAAAGTATTTAAAAAGTAGAGATAGAGGCGGGAGCTGGGCATCCTGGGCAGTCAGAGCAAAATAATCAAATGTGGACATGGAAAAGTTCGGGCTGTGTTTGGGACAATGGGTTGTCCAGCTTGACCAGAGGGTAGGGACAACAGGCATGTGTCTCTGGGGTGCAGGCGAACCCTAGTTGCTCGGTGCTTCCTGTCTACCCTGTACTTCCAGCCCTGGGGTCAGGTGGCTGGGAGCCAGCTGCTCATCGATTCCGTCCGTAGAACACAGGCTGAGAGGAGTATTGCCTTGAGCATTATCTGAGTTAGGAAGAAAGGCGCACTCTCAGTCCCCAAAGAAGAGATGGGCAAAACAGCGGTAATGGCATTTGAAAGCACAGCAAGACATCGTAAAACCATATCACAGCTGTACTGTTGCCAGTGGAGGAGAGCTAATGGAGGCAATGGGGTCAGAGGCCAGAGGAAACAGGTGACATTCAGTGGACTCCACACATCCCTGTTCATTTTCCTTTGCTGTCCCTGCTTGCAAATCAGCTAGCCATTTTTTGAGAAGCAGGAGACAGCTACATTTTTACATTTGGCTTGGTATAAATACAGGGAAAAGTCTCTCATAAATGTTTTTTGTGTTCTGAGAAATAAAAAATGGGATGAATGGACATATGTTATAATCAGAGAATCTTGCTTTGGCCCAATTTTTCAGGAAAGAAAAAAACTGTTATAAGATGAAAATGTTACAAGTAAGAACATATGGGTTTCACAGTAATATCATTTGATAACTTAATGGGCTGTATCTCCTTGGTAGCACGGAACTAAAGTATGTGTGGCTCTTATTCCTTCTAAACCTACTTCAAGCAATATACACAATTCCCTGTTACTGTACTCACACTGCAAATGGGGTACCAGAGGCAGAGGAGTTTTTAATGATTTGTTCATGATCACCAGATGCAGTGAGTTTCTCCTAATCAGGGTTTTATCCGCAATTCCTTTCTGAGATATATGTAATGTGGCTATGGGCCCTCCCCTTCATCTTGCTGCCAAATAATAGGGAGATGAAGATCCCATGATTTAAAAAGGTCTTCATGGGGGCGCCTGGGTGGCTCAGTGGGTTAAAGCCTCTGCCTCTGGCTCAGGTCATGATCCCAGAGTCCTGGGATCGAGCCTCGAATCAGGCTCTCTGCTCGCTGGGGAGCCTGCTTCCTCCTCTCTCTCTGCCTGCCTCTCTGCCTACTTGTGATCTCTGTCTGTCAAATAAACAAGTAAAATCTAAAAAAAAAAAAAAAGACAAAGAAAAAAAAAGAAAGGTCTTCATGACAGTTCTCTGCATTTATCAAGCAATTAATGATTTTCAAAGCTGTTTCACATATATTGCCATCTTCCTATCCATCCTGCCATACAGGATTGTGTGTCCAGCAGAAGATAAACGTAGAGATGGTAGCTTGTACATGCTTTTCGGTATTTAAAGCAGAGATTCAAATCCCAGATAACCCAGGGCTTTGGGGTATGTGCAGCCAAGTCCAGTGCCCCTTACACTGTAAGATGGCATTATCTGTCAAAACAATCTGTCCCATGTATATGAAATTAAAAGAGTCTAGTGAAAATAATAGATATTAAGAAAAGAAACCTTTTACTCAATCAAGAAATCATGTCTGACTACAGATCAAAGTTCTGTTCTACAAATGACAATGAAGGTTTACAAATTTATGTTGGTGGTAAAAATGAATTTGGAATTCATATCTTCTGTCTTTGATCAATGTACTTTCCAGAGAATGTGAATAAGAGGAAAGTGTGGAGTTAATCCAATAAAATCTGGTAATCAATTAAAATCCCGAGATACAGTTTAGGATGAAAGATGGCCACTATGCCTTTAAAGTCATTAAAAAGATGACTCTGAATATTCCTGATGATAGAAGAGTCTATATTATTGTCTATTTACCCGCAATTGACTTTTTTAGAAAGTGTTGCCCTGTTCGGAGGAGAAACATTTTTACCAGGTTGTCTTCATCTGTCTTTTTTTTTTTTTTTTTAAGATTTTATTTATTTATTTGACAGACGGAGATCCCAAGTAGGTGGAGAGTCAGGCGGGAGCTGGGGATGGGGGGAAGCAGGCTCCCTGCCGGGCAGAGAGCCCAACTCAGGGCTCAATCCCAGGACCCTGGGATCATGACCTGAGCCGAAGGCAGAGGCTTTAACCCACTGAGCCACCCAGGCGCCCCTTCATCTGTCTTTTGATAGGTGTAGTAAAATGAGAAGTAAAAGTAAAATTCCGCACATTATAGTTACATTTGTTTAAGTTTTGTGACAAGCAGAGTACAATTAATTTTAAATTGTGGTTTCCCTGGCCCCCATTACCACAGCAAATTTTATATCCATGTTTGCTTTCTTATTTCCTGAATCTTAAGTTAGTATTTCAAAGACAGGCCAAAGCATTTAGCCTTTCAGCACTGATTTGTCTCTGGAACCCAATACCCACTTCTGTTTGACAGCCTCTGTAATCACTACCAACATTTCCAGCTCAGAGCCCACAGACAGGTCATTTGCTAAAAGAGGTGTTGGGTTTGTGCTTGTTTCTTTTAATTATTTTTATTTGGCTAAATAATGGCTGTCCAGCTATGCATTTCCAGTTTATCAAATACTTAACACACGATAATCCAGACATTCGGTATTATCTCTTATGGACTAGGTTTCTTCACCCTTAAACTAACTCGTTCTTTTTCAGATCTGACCATTAGCTCAATAGTTTCTTTTCTTTTTCACTTTTAAAGAGAAATAAACACAAACCACAGAAAGATGGGCTTTTACACAGTGAGTTGCCATTTTCAATCATAGTTTGATGAGACACTTTCTTTTGCCAAATATAGTGTGGTATGAATCAGGTGACCCTTGTGAATCAGAGCTGCACTAGCTAAAAATGTGTGGGCCAGGTATACTGAAGATAAAAATACAGCAAGAAGGTAATTTAAATAGATCATATGTTTATAATCATATGTTCATAATCATATGACATTATCAGAAAGATCAGAAAAAAATTAAATTTAAAATTGTAACATCCTACTCAGAATCACCTAGTTACTTGTTACTGGATAAAAAAATCCATTTCAAACCTAATGTCAATGCTTTATATAATAAAAACCATATAAGAAACCACTGGAGATTGCCAATCACTTGTTTCCTGTTCAACTTTACCTCACCCTGGAAAGAATAAGGTAGATTATTGACTTATAGGGCATTAAGACCAAAGATAATTTTAAGATGAGGAACAGTATCAGCTAGTGTAGTGATCCTGGCCTTTGATGCACATTAAATTCACAAGGGGAACTTTTATAAACTACCTATTCCCAGGCTGCACCAACTAAGACCAATTAAATTAGAATCTCCGGAAGTGACACCCAACCATTTACATTTATTAATGAGTCTGCCGAGGATTCTACTGTGCATTCAGGAAGGGAAACACATAGACAATGATTACAAGCACAGATTTGTGGTAAGAGGACCTAAGATTCTAAGTGGCTTCTGGCTACTGACTGTGAACAAGTTACTTAATTTAGTACTAGATTTCATCTGTAAATCAAGTACTTGTTTCTTTGGCTTATTTCAAGAGTGAGATGAGCTAGTTCTTGGCATAAATTAAGTACTATTACTATTATGCAGTGGGGGAAAATCCACTTCATGTGCAGGTGAAGTGTGACAGCATGTGTCAAGTTCCAAAACTGTATTTTAGTGCCTATACTCCAATATCTGATGGAATTCCAGATTTTCATGATCACATCACTTCCTGAATTGGGACTTCAAATTTTTCTTCAGATGCAATGCTGTGCCTTCCTGAAGCAACAAAGCAACCTGGTTAAGAGCATAAACTCAGGAGCTAATAGTCAGGTTTGAATCTTGACTGTGCCATCTGTTAGCTTTGTGACACTGACCAAACATTTAACTTCTCTGTTCCTCAGTTTGCTCATCTGTAAAACTGTCTACTAACAGTACCTGTTTCAGAGAGATGTTGTGAGGAGTAAATGCATTAATAAGTGCAATATATAAAGCCATTAGTGTTAGTGTGTTCCAGCACATTATAAAGTAGTAAAAAATGTTACCTATGATAATTATGATAGTGATAATGATGATGGTAGTAAAAGAACTCCTTTACCGATGTTCCAAACAAAAGAGTCTATTTTCCTTGAGTGGAAAAACCTAATATTGTGTCAAATAGATCTTTCCATTTTTAGCTATTCCCCCCACTATTTCCAGTAGAATGCCACATGATATCTACCATTTATGAAGAACCATGCATGAAAATCAAGTTTTCAAGGGCAAGGTTCAGATCGTCCTTATTTATCTGCCAGTTCACAGAATCTTTAAATGTATGATTCAAATCGGTATCCACTTCTTGAAATGGTATGAAATGTCATGTTCTATTAATGCTTAACAAGTAACATCTTCTTTATATATGCATTTATTTTATAATTATGCCTTGGTCATATATCATATGGTTATATGTGATCACATATTGGTATTGGTATTAAGGGAAAAAAAAGAGAGTCCATAAATTATGTTGCTATAATATGTTGTAGTTCTCATATAAAAGCTTCTTTTGGGGGCTTTAATACAAATATTCTGTTTTATTCTTAATATTTTAAAAATATTCTTTTTAAATACAAATATTTTTAAAATATTTTTAATTTTTTACCTTATGTTAATCACCATACAGTACATCATTATAATACAGATATTCTTAATGACATCTGCAAAGATCTTGAGTAAAGAGATACTTGGCTTTCCCCAAATCGTGTTGAATATCACGCTTTAGAATTTTATATTACTTTTTGTATCTTTTAACAAAATTTCATATTTAGAAAATGCTTTACCAGAGAAACATTATGTAATTCATAAATTCACTGTTTGCTTTTTCCTCACTGTAGTTATTAGTGTTTTTCATTAGAACCAAAATGTCCATGGAGGAGGCCACATTTTAGGGTCAAGGATCCTATTAGATATCACAATTAGCAGCTGCTATAAGTGTTTACAACTACAGCTGTGAAGGTACTTGTCAAGGGATTCATTATAATGTATCTCATATCTGACAAAAGGCACATAATAATCTTTTATTGCTTTTCATGCTTTTAGGGCTTTAATTTTTCTAAAGCCAAACAAAGTCATTTCACATCATTTTTACTTGATCCTTAATATGACAGAAGATACCCTTTCTGAAATAAATACTATTATGAGCTACTGAAAACACCTTAAGGCAAAGTGGGCAACTTATTAACTATGCCTTTATGAGGCATCTTGTGGAAGGGAAATAAAATCCTTCTATCTGCCACTGCCTTTTTAATACTTCACAGCTACCATCCAAAAAATCCCTCTGCTAAAGCTTCTAGCAATGGCTGGTCTATGAAAGAGAAATAAAATGCAGATGAAAAAGAGGTTTTAGAGTTATAATTTCCATTGGAGTTTGCAAATGCAGACATCAGGAACTTCAACAACACTCTCTCTTCGTCATGTACCAAGTTTGTTAATTATGGAAGATAGTGTCAACAACTCTTCTTTCAACTGATGTCTCACAGTCTAGCCTGAAAGCCAGCATCTACATTGGTGAATTTGTGGCCCTATATATTGGAGGCAGTATTTATTTATGCATGTGTGAATTCACTTATTCAACAAATAAACTGAGCACCTATTATGTGTCAGGCAGTGTTCTGGGTAATAATGATATGGTAATAAGTAAAATACAATATATTTTCTGCCTCTGTGGCACTTCATTCTAGTGGAGGGCAGACAGATGAAAAACAAATAAATATATGAAATGCCAGGTGATTATAATTACTATGAAAAAATAAAGGAATAAAAAATCAGACTGGGGTTGCTATTTTATACAGCTTAAATATTCATATGTAGGACTATAAACATGTACATTTGAATATGAAATATATACAAGTATATTTTTCAATTTCCCACCCCTTATGTTTCCTACTCCACATGTTTTTCCAGAATCTTGCCATTTCCCACTAGGAGTAGATGTTAATGTTCTCTTTCCTTGAAAAGGGGTGGGTCTTTGTGATTGCCTTGACTGAAGAGTAGAGCATAAATGGCTCTTTAGGGGCGCCTGGGTGGCTCAGTGGATTAAAGCCTCTGCCTTCGGCTTGGGTCATGATCCCAGGGTCCTGGGATTGAGCCCCGCATCGGGCTCTCTGCTTGGCAGGGAGCATGCTTCCTCCTCTCTCTCTCCCTGCTTCTCTGCCTACTTGTGATCTGTCAAATAAATAAATAAAATCTTAAAAAAAAAAAAAGAAATGGCTCTTTATGACTTCTGAAATTGGTCATGAAAGTGATACAACTCTCTCAGGATATTCACTCCTAAAACCCAGCCACTAGGCTACCAGGTAGTCTAGGAAGTATGGAGATCTTTATCTACATGGAGAGAGACAGAGGCTTCCAGCTCCAGCTCAGCTCTCAGACCAGAACTCCAAATCCAGACATGTGAATGATCCAATTTTGATAGTGTATACTCCAACCCTATTTTCAACTGTCCCAACTGAAGTCATCTGGAGCAAAGATGAATTTCCCCTAATGATCCCTACCCAAATTGCACATTTATGAGCAAGTCAATCATCATTATGGTCTCAGTCTACTGTTTTGGGGTGGTTTGTTATACAACAATATATAGCCAGGACAATACAGACATACATATGCATGCTTGATTTAGTCAAAGTCAACTGAGCGTGTTCCTTCTAATTTTAAGGATTAGATGGCAAATAAAACAACTAAGGTGACTTGAGAAAGGGACCACTGTGTTACCCACCATGGCTACTAAAAGCAAGAACATGGCTATTTTAGTAGGATTATACCCTTGGCTAGCTCTGTCAGGTTGAATCTTGACAGAAGGTCTGGACATTTTTCCTGGAATTGCTTTCAGTGCTGTGTCCAGGTTTACCTAGTAAGGCACTGAGCCTGAGGTCTAAACTTGTGTAATGAAGCTCTGTAAATTGGAGATGTATAACCTTGAACCAGTTATTTAAACTTTAAGAGTCTCTTTGGATGTATGTATGTGCATGTGTGTGTATTTATATCATAAAAAAATAAATATGTTTGTATTAATGTTGTCTACCACATAAGGTTTCAGTTTAACAAGAGTCACAATAATTGCTAATATTTTTTAGTGCATATTCTGTGGTAGGCAATGTTCTATGTGCTTTTCATACATCATCATTTTAAGTCTTAAAACCATTCAATTTCTTGGATTATCTCCCATTTCACAGAGAAAGAAACCAAGTTCCTAAGAGATTAAGTAATTTGTCCCAGATTGAATGTTAGCCATCAGAGTAGGAGTAAAAAACAGACTTTTGGAGACCAGGTCTCTTCATCACTCTGTGGCGTATCAGGTAAATCAAATGTGTGAAAGATGCAACGTGCTGAAAACAGGAGAAAAAAGAGAGCAGGATAGGCTTATACACAGGGAAGGAGCAGGGACGCTGCAGGAAGTGAATGAGAGAGAACTCTGGAAAGGCTGGATGCTGCTGACACTGCCCACACTACATTTTTATGGTGGAAAGTTAAAAAAAAAATGGTGAAGTTGGTGGACAGGCAGCATAAATGCTGTGTTCCTGCTCTGATGAGTAAGGCTTCAGAGAGACAGGCTGGAGAACAAACAAGGGAATGAAGCAAGGGTCTCCTTTGTTGGGTTTGGTACCTTGTACTGATTATTCAGATAATATCGCTGAGCTTCTAAATTTTGTTTCCAGGGCTGGATTCAGCCTGTGGCACCCTGTGGCTTATTCTGACATTATGATGAATGCTGCCCAGTTTTCATCTGGGCTGGGTTCTATTTTATTCTCTGGCCAAAATTCTTCTGTTTCTGCTCTGCCCCAACCTTACTGGAGGCTCACAGCGATCATCTATAATGGACTGCCATCCGCATTCTGAACTTTAATTCTTTCCTATTCTTATGATATCTTGAAGCCTGCTCTCCCGTCTTGTACCTCCATAAAATCAAAACCCTTTAGAGAAAAAGAGGTGACAAAAGAAGAGATTTCGGGTTTCCTTAAGGGACCTTAGTACACATTGTGCAAGATCTCACTCAGATTATGTGACCTCTCATTTGTCCGTGCCTGGGAATGGAAAGGTTGCCTTTATTCAAAGAGACTTAGTGTTGCTTCTTTGATATTCTAGAAACCAGTCTATGATCACACACTCCTGTGCTCCTCCCAGCCTTTGCTTTGGTGTTCTTTATGCACTTTGTACTCCACCCACTTCATAGGCTTTGTATTCCACCAACTGTCCTTTGTATTTCTGTTGTAGCATCAGCTGCGGTCATTCAGTGGGACAGCTCAGATCATTTAGGACTTAGTCCAACACTTTAGAACATCACCACCAACAAAAAACCCCAGTTACACTGGCCCACAAAAATTCATTCACAAAACACAGTGCAGGTCCTTAAAAACAACATCTTCAGTGGCTGTTCCCTTGTGTGACGGATCCTTCAGCTGATCAATGTGTCCAGGGCAGACACGGGAATACTGTGCTTTGTGATTCCAACTTCCTCTACTAAATCCTTCAAACACTCCATCAGTAAATCTTGATTTTATTTCCCAAATAGCTACAAAATTAATTAGCCTTTTACCATTTCCATTACTTCTACATTGTTAATCCAGAGGCAACCCCATTGCTTACTAGAATTATTGCAATACATGTATCTCTTACCTTTTCTGCATTTCTCTTCTTTTTTTTTTTTTAAAGATTTCATTTATTTATTTGACAGACAAAGATCACAAGTAGACAGAGAGGCAGGCAGAGAGAGAGGGGGAAGCAGGCTCCCCCTCAATTCGGGGCTTGATCCCAGGACCGTGAGATCATGACCTGAGCCGAAGGCAGAGGCTTAACCCACTGAGCCACCCAGGTGCCCCATTTCTCTTCTTTTTGTATACCTCTGCTTCCCTAACCCATAACTAGTCTACACTATAGCAAAAGCAATCTTTGCCAGATGAATATCTAAATATGTCACCTTCCTATCCTCTTACTTAAGATCCATCCTCAATAGCCCCAGGATAAAGAGGAGACTTTGTTGTGATTTCCAGTTTATTTATTTATAGCACAGTTATTAGTATCATTTCTTTAACTTCCCCAAATGTACATGTTTGGATAATCCTATTATAATTACTCAATTTATAGGATCACCCATGATTTTGTCCCTCCAGACTCATCTCTCTTTTTATTTAAGCTTCATATTACATGAATAATTTTTCTAGAAATACTATTTCTTCTTTCACTTCTGGGTCTTTGCACATTCTATTTCTCTGTATAAATGGCTCTTCCGACTTTTTGTCTAGGTGATTCCTATTTATATTTTAGGTGTCCCAGGAAAATTAAAAAACCTTTTCTTCTTTTTCAAAACTAAGATACTGAGTCTTCTTCAGGTTCCAATAGCATTCCACATTCATTCTACCATAGCACAAGTTCTATATGGTAATTGTTTATATATTTGTTTGTTTCATTCTACTGAACTGTAAATAGCTTCAAGTTCAGATAAAATCATGTACACTCTGATATCCAAGTGCCTCTGTAACCCCTAGTACATAGTAGATTCCCGAAAAATATTTCCTAAGTGACTGAATGATAAACAAATAAATGAATAAGGATTCCCGGGTGATTCAGCTGGTTAAGTGTCTGCTTTTGGCTCAGGTCATAATCTCAGGGTCCTGGGATCGAGTCCCACATTGGGCTCCCTGCTCAGCAGGGCATCTGCTCCTTCTTCTGCCTACCATTCCCCCTTGCTTGGGCACTATTTTTCTGATAAAATAAATAAATAAAATTTTATCTTTCTGATAAAATAAATAATTAAAATCTTAAAAAATGAATAAATCTAAACTCTAGTAAAGAAGAAGTACTTGGAAGAGCAGATATAGATCCAGGGAGTTTAAAAATTGTTGAAATATCCATGCTTAAACAATATCCATCCTCTCTGAATGAGCAAGAGCTCACTTGAATTAGATAAGAATTTGTTCCTTTCTAAATCTGGAAAACAATATATTAACAATATTTTCTGTTGACTTCATTAATTCAGGAAACTTCAGTCTTGGTAGGCCACTGCTATGAAATTCTAAATGGGAACCAAAGAATTCCAAGTTTCTTTCATGGTGCAGTTCTTTTCAGTTGGTAAATGGAGTAAGGATATTATTAAAAGTTGTTATTTTCTATTGTTAATGGTAGACATGGTTAACCAATCCATTCTGAAGTTTACTTTAAACTAGGGAGGATATTTAGTGACTGACTCATATAATTCTTGGAAGACTGTGATTTAAGATAAATTATATGAACTTCAAGATATATGTGTAAGTAAGATATCAAGAGCACAGGTAAATTTATCAAAATGTAAACATTTGTTTCTATATCTCAAATAAATATAATTGTTTAGTAATTTAGAAATAGAAAGAAATGGTTATTAACTGATTGAAGATATCTACAGTAAAAAAACCCCATAGCAAACATCGTAGCTAATGCCGAAATGCAATGGCACAAAAGAAGGATTCTTGCTATCACTGCTTTTTTTTTTTTAAGGCTTAATTATTTATTTGAGAGAGAGAGAGAGGGAGAGAGCACACATGCATGAGCTGGGGGAGAGGCATGGGAAGAGGGTGAGGCAGAGAATCCCAAGCAGATTCTGCACTAAGTGCAGAGCCCGATGTGGGGCTTGATCTCAGGATCCATGATTATGACTTATGAGATCATAACCTGAGCTAAAATCAAGAGCCAGTTGCTTAACTGACTGAGCCACCCAGGCACCCCCATTACTACTTCTGTTCAAGATTGTTCTGCTGTTTTCAGTTAGCAAAAGAAGGCAAATAAACAAACAAATGTGTTTGATTAATAAGAATGCTTAGAAAATTACTGGATACAAAATTGATATAAAACAAACTGCATATCTCTATGCCATCAATAAAGAATTAGAAAATGAAAAATATTAAATATACCATCTAAATACCATCAAAATATTGAGTATTTAGGAATAAGTCTAACAAAAATGTGCAAGAACTTTATGGTGAAAATGATAAATCTTTATTTAAATATATTATAAAAGATATAAATAAATGTATGCATGATAATGTCTGCCATTGATTTATTATACTAGTGGCTCCATTCTTTCACTCCATGCTGGATTGATGCCCTTTGTCGTTTTATTCTGTAATGTCTCTAACCATAGAGCTGATGTCTATTTCAGTACTAGTTGGTAGTGAGTTTAGGGATGTGATTTGTTATAGCCAATGGTGTGTGTAGTAAGTTGATTAATTGCTTCCCAGTGATCTCCATGTCCTAATCCCTAGAACTTGTGAAGATGTTATCTTTTACAATAAAAAGCACTTTGCAGATGTGATTGAATTAAGGATCCTGAGATGAGCAGATTGTCCTAGGACCTGAAATAATCACAAAGGTCCTTATAGGAGGGAAGGTGGTATGAAGAGGGAAGGGGAGAGAGATTTGAAGATGCTACACTGCTGGTTTAAAGATGGAGAAAGAAACCCTAAGCCAAGAAATGCAAGATGGAGGCAGCCTTTCAAAGCTGGAAAAGGAAAGGAACAGATTCTTCTCTAAAGCCTATTAAAAAAAAAAAAAAACCAGCCATGCCATAATCTTGATTTTAGCCCAGTGAAAGTTATTTCAGACTTTCAACCTCCAGAACTATAAGAAAATAAATCTGTATTGTTTTAAACCATCAATATCGTGGTTGTTACAGCATTTACAGGAAGTTAATTTAATGTATAAGCAGACTGATACATGAAGAGGCTTGAAAAAGTACATGTCCGCCAACATTGTGAGATCAAGTTCTAGTTGGTGAGTTAGAGAACTTTGCAAAAATGATTTATCAAGATACCTACAAACTGGAGGCGCCTGAGTGGCTCAGTGGGTTAAAGCCTCTGCCTTCAGCTCAGGTCATGATCCCAGGACCCTGGGATCAGCCCTGCATCAGGCTCTCTGCTCAGCAGGGAGCCTGCTTCCCTTCCTCTCCCTCTGCCTGCCTCTCTGCCTACTTGTGATCTCTGTCTTTCAAATAAATAAATAAAGTCTTAAAAAAAAAAATACCTACAAACTGGAGATCAAGAGTTCTGATATTGAGAGTGTCCCACTGTGTCCAGTCAAAGTGATGAATAAAGATCCAAATCAGGGCATATCACATGAAATTTGAAACAACACTGGAAGCTTGAAGACAGTGGGGTAATGCCTCAAAATTTCAAGGAGAAAATGATTTCCAAACTAGATTTTTATATCCAGCCAAATTATTAAAGCAAGAGAGAGCTCAGAATATAGGTATTTTCAGCCCTATAACTGAAATATTTTATGTTCCATGCACCTTTCCTCTTAAAATACAGAAGCAAATGAAACAAGGAAAGAATTCAAATGTGAAAGAGCTAATGAGTAACCAAAGGATAATGAAGTTGAGAATTCTAGCAAGGCCCAGAAGGCCATTAGCGCATATTGCAATGGAATGGCTCAGGAGAAGATAAGACTGATGGACATCTGATAATTTTGAATGTACTGGGTTGAAATTTATGTTGGTATCAGAGGACTTGTGTGTGAATTACTGAGAATGATGCAGGCTATTAAGTGAGTGAGCAAACAACAGCAATAAAAACCAGGTCATACCAACTCCAGAGAGGAAAAAGGTTGAACAAGATAGGAAATGTAATAATTATCTCTGAATGGCTCAGCTGTGGATGTAATTTAAATAATTACAAGATGCAAACATTGAATATAATCTAACCAAAATGAATGTTTTGACTATATTTAGAAGATGGGGGTGGTAAAGTGGAAGGAAAGGTATGCTTGCAAGGAGGTGGGCATGAGAAGAGTCAACCTCATATTCTATAGCAGGAAATCAACAGATAGTACCTAAAAGTAACAATCGAGGGATAATAGGATAAAATATTTCTTTAGAAATGTGAAAGCAAATATAAAAAAGAAGAGCCCAAAGAAATGAATGTGTTGCCTCTCAGGCATCACAATTGCACACGGAAAGAGCAGAATAGACAACATCCATTTTTTTGGTTACAAATCTTGTACATCTATTTGACTTTTCAATAGTGTCCACAGAAAACTTTAAAGTAATTTTTTAAAATTTGTATCTTCTAGTTAAACTCTTATTATAAAACCAAAGTAATTTTAAAAATCAGAAGAAAGATATTGCTGAGAATGAGAAAGATGTGATTTGCTGATGATATAATGAAAAAAAGGGCATCGGGAGATACTGGTTCTCTGCTTTGTCAACAATGAGCTGGATATGTTTCTCATCTACAAAATGAGGAAGTTGGACTACTTGATCTCTTAGGCCTCACTCAGCTCTGACATGCTGTTTCTTTGATTCCATTTTCATGCACTGTGCACAACAGTATGTAGCCCACATCCTTTTGCCATTTTGAAATTGACATGAAGCACTTAAAAATATCACTGATTCTACCAATTAATTAAGGAAACAATTGCTAACAGATGGAGAAACACAAAATACAAAGTGTAGCAGGTGGGGTAATGTACAACCCATCCAAAATCAGAAGGGTCCCCTTTATGAGTGAATTCCAGCTTTTACAGAAATCCTCCAGATGTTTCCTTCTGTCAGGCATAGTACATGAACTGCAATAATCATTTCTGAAGCATACAGCACAGGAGTCCCTAGGCTCTGCATACTCTACCCGGCAAACTGAAACCAAATAATTCAATCTTTAACTGGAATTTAACACAATGTCTATATGTTATTTTTTGAAAGGAATTTTCTTTCATATTTATTTATCCCCACCTTTGAATCCGAACATGAACCATAAAATATTAAAGCTGGAAGGGACCTTAGTCCTGCCTTTCCATCTCACAGATAAAGGAACCATGGTGAAGAAGTGTTGTGCCCAAGGTCACACACGCAGTGATGAGTAGTGCGGCCAGGCCCAGGCCCAGGTCTCTGTCTCTGGCAGCACTGTGTTGGTTAAGACATAGTTACCTAACATCGCCAGTGTGAGTTTGTTATTAAAGTACACATGAATTGGGGAAACAGAGTAAACATAAAAATGGTAGGAAAAGCTAAAGTTTAAACTACAAGTTCTTGGTTCATCTGTTAGAACACAGAATCCAGAAGGCATGAACCAAAAGCTTTACCTCATCTCCTGGGTTGTGCCAGCTTTTTAATTTGGCAGAAATAAAGAATGTCCCCTGCCTAGGATTCTGGGCTATAATAAATTAATGATGTGAGTTTCTCCTCTCTATTAGATTATCAGTGGCTACCATTTTTCCAAGACAGAGATAATAAAACACTGTACCATAAAATGTTCTATCAGCAAGTATTTCTTTAGTGCCAAGTAATTATTAATGCTGGGAAGGAAATATGCTGAATCAGCTTTGGCAATGCATTTAAAAACCTCAGGCCCTAAAACTCTCTAGAGCCCCATGCCCCAATTCACCACACTTATTCCCTCCGCTGTTCTTCTCTCTTCCTATTGTGTTCTGTGATACAGAATTCTAGAATCGAAAAACTGGAAGGGTCTTATCAGGATTTGCTAGGCTAGTAATTCAAGAGAGAATAAAGTAAATTACTTGAAAGAAACCATGCTTTCTACTGCTGGTGAAACACTAACCAGAAAGTATTAGAACACTATATAAAACTTTTCCCAATTGTTTTAGGGCTCCTGTCTGTCCTGTTTAATAGTAACTTTCACATTCTTTCAAACCCAGAACATGCAGACACACCTATTTTTAACCATTTATTTGGGCAGGTCCTTTGCAGAATGAATGACTAGATTCACATATAACAGATTCTTTTAAATTTGTGATCTAGAAAGATGGAAAATGATCTGTAGACTCCATGAGAACTGACTGTGCCTCTCTGAGTGGCCCAGATGAGCCGTCTGGGAGATAAACAACACTTCCTCAGGGGACTGTGGACCAACATCTCCATACAGATGTTGGTGGACTGCATGGTAATCAATCTGAGGCTGTTGAGATTTTAGCACTGAAAATCCTGAATCCCAGGAAACTCCTCATTTCTGAGCAAACCAGGACAGTTGGTCCCCCATTGTACAAAGTGTTGTTATATGCTTAAATACCATTTTTTAGATCCCCAAGTACTTGGAGGAAATCATAGGATTATATTTTGTTATAAAAGGAAAATGTATTCTTGAATCAATAATAGGCATTTGTGTACATAATTTTTTCTCTATTTTTTAATCATAAACATGATTTTAATCATAAACATGTTTAGTTTTTCAAAACACCTTTTATTGTTCCAAAAGTATATGGGCTCATTTTTAAAAAGTAGAAAATGCAGAGAATTATAAGGAAGACAATTTGCCTATAATCTTACTAACTAGGGAATAGTCACTGATTATCTATCTATAGCCATCCAGACTATTTTCTTTTTCTTTTTTCTCTTCCCCATATGGGTATAACTTTTTGATGTCCAGCAGATCATGCATATGTTTTGAACTTTGGGAAATGCATCTTCTTGTTCTTTATCAATTTGCAATTTAAATGTTTTACCAGAAGCCAGGTGGGGAGGAGTGAGGTGCAGAATGAGCTATCTTCAAAAGAGATGTGTAAAAAGAAAAACACAATTCTCAATAATGCTGCTATGCTCTCTTCTAACACAGTTTTTACAAATTGCTACATCCATCATATTAAGTCTTTAAACGCAAGGCCTATAAAAAGAGTGATGAGATAATAGTTACATTTTAAATTTAAAGTCATGGAATCCAAGATATTCTTGGTTGAATGAAAAGAAATACTTATGCCCATATTTTCTATGCCCCCATTTGTGATTTTGGAGGAGGGAGGATTTCCTAACAAATATCTACATTATTTTGTAGTTCTTCTTTTTAAGTTATAGCTGGTTTGTTTCGAGAAAGCCCTTTGCATGTGGTCATCCACAATATGTGGTCATTACCAGCACGTGATTACCAAAACTTTCCTGTTTCCTTATGGCTTTTTGTCATTGTTGTTTGTTTTTCCCATTGAACTAAAAAGGCAACATGGCTCAGTAAGAAAAGCATGTGACTGGAATAAGACCTGAGCTCAATTCTTCACTTGAGCATCTAGGCAATATGTGATTTTTAAATAGCCCCTAAACATCCCCATGACTCCAATTTTTCATCTGTACAACAGAAGTATTTCAAAAATATGGGTTTAAAGCATTGCTTATATCCTTCACACGTACGTAAGCCAAGAAGCAGTCCTAAAAGTCCTCATTCATTTGCTTTTAGACTTCAGAGGGAATTTTGCACTCATAGATGTTGGTGTGAATTCTATGGCAACCTATTCTCTATTCCTCCTTCAAAGACTGAGTCTGCTCAAAGGGAAGCATTGAGCTGACTAGACACTCTTACTGCACTACATAGTCTTTGTTTATGTTTGAAAAGCCCTACTACGTATTTGTTTGTTTTCTTTCTTCTAGATGTCCACGGAACTGGTTTGTGTAAAGCATGTGTGGAATGCTTGGAAAGTCTCATGAGGCCTTACAGTGTGACAGAACTTGTATGAATTAGAGCTCTACATGGTCACTAGTCCATGGGCCAATAAAGCTATTCCCTGGGCTCATTTTTAAAGACAAGTGTGTCAACAATGTGATACTCCTATGGGATATAGTAGAAGACATTTTCAGCCTTTCTCTCTGTCTTTAACCTCCAGACAATGAGATCTATAGATGTGCAAAAGTGAAAAAGCAAAAGACAAAACAACCACCACAACAAACAATTTACCCACCTAGGAAATAAAGAGTTTCATTTGAGACACCGTATGTGGGCATGCCTGCTATCCGGTCTTGGAAGTCATTACCATTTTCAACTGTGAGCAACCATGGTTGCAAAAACTATTGAAATCACTCTAGATTTGTTTTCTCTCAAGAGGCAAATGGGAATTTTCTCACAAGTACAAACTTAAGGAAGTTAGGATAGCAAAGGATCTAATAAGACGGACTCTAGAGCCTATAGGCCAGGATTCGAATCCCAGCTCCCTTGCCCTCTGGTAGGCTTTGGCCAGTAACATGACCATCCCAAGACTTTGTTTCCTCATATACAATGGGGATACTCTTATTTATATAAAGCCTGTAATAAAGATTAACAGACAAACATATTAAAAAAAAATCCCAGCATGGTACCCTGTACTGAGTAAGTATTTCATGTATGAAAGCTGTTATTAAGAAAGCACTTTTTGTCAATTTTATTGAACACTTACTACCTGCCAAGTGTTGTTCAAAACACTTTACATGATTTACATATCCTCACAAGAACCTTTTGAGTTAAATGCCATTATCATCTCGGTTTTTCAAATGAGAAAATGGGGCGGAGGGTAGAAAAATTAAACATCTTGCCCAAATTTTCTTGCATAAATAATTTGTATTTTGATGATCTTCAATATTTTGAAGTATATTGTAATCTGTGACCTATTTTGTAAAACCTAACAGAGATGTAACCGCACTTTGTAGGTAGCGAAGCTAGGATTCAAACATGTGACTTTTGGATATAGATATTCTTTGCTTAATCACTATGCATGCTGTTTCTGGAGATCCTGTGATTCTCCTAAAGATTTGGATGGAAAATGTATTCCATCTTTTACATGTCAAAATAGTTTGCAAATGACAGTGCTTTTTCTGGAAAGTTTGCAAATGACAATGCTTGTTCTATGAAAATCCCATAGCAGTAAGTGTTAACATAAACATGGTGACAATTAAGGGAAGTGTCTCAGAACTCATGGGAAAGGCTACACAATTACCAGATTTTGCAGAGTATCCACAGAATGCAATATATTTTGAAACACTGAAGGACCACAAGTTAGAAATTCTTTACGTGAGAAAAATTTCTAATTGTTAAATCATTCATGCTAATTCTCAGTGCTAAGAAATACCTCTTTTGTTTATTGTTCTGCTTGTT
>PISX010003466.1:88933-137006 GCA_004024625.1 Mellivora capensis | reverse complement strand
GGACATTTCAGCCCTTG
This sequence comes from Mellivora capensis, assembly GCA_004024625.1. Lineage (NCBI taxonomy): Eukaryota > Metazoa > Chordata > Mammalia > Carnivora > Mustelidae > Mellivora > Mellivora capensis. The sequence continues at coordinate 136,989 of PISX010003466.1, read as the reverse complement.
TGATTCTAATTGAATTTAATTGTCTCCTCCAAGTTGAGCTAAAACCTTTTCAAAGTCCCCTGAAATTAGGGAACATCGATAACACCCACTCCTTGGGGTTTTAATCTGTGTCCTCCCTGAGAACGGTGATTAATTTTTTACAAGCTAATCATATCTCTTAGGCAGGCTGTCAGCAGAGGGCCCGTCATCTCTCATCAATAATGAAGCGATCCCAGCTCCCGCTTCTCCCGCTTCTCCCGTGGCCTCCTGCATAATTCACCAGGAGGGCTTCAAACAAAAAGCCAAGGGGCCGGGTCCTCTTTATCCGTGTCCTTGGTAATTAGGCACAGGTTCTGGGAGGGCCAGGTGGGGGAGGGGTTGGGGGGAGGACGGGGGTATAAGAGCTGATTGATAGGCACCCCCATCAGGCTCCTCTTTTCACCCCTGCTCTCACCGCTTCCATCCAGACTTTTCTGCCCAGACAGTCCCCTATCTGGGCCTACCTCACCTAGGCCTACCTCACCCCTACTCCTCTCACTGATATCTGCCCCTCACCATCCCCTCCTTTCTTCCTGTCTGTGATGCTACTGCACATCCAGGCTTTATCCTTTGGCTGCCTAACCAAAGTCCCATGAGACACTACCAGCCCCATTTGATAGATGAATAAACTGAGGCTCAAAGAGAGGCAACTTGGTTAAGGTCCCAGAGCAAATCAGGGGCAGTCAGAGCTAGACCTATAGTTCGGGGTCTCCTGGACCTGTGCTCTGTACCCCCAGACCTTAGGCCAAATGAGTTGACGGGCCGTCCTCATCCCTCCCCCAGGACTGTGTCTATATTGGATATATTGGGTGCTCAGGCCTCTCCTGGGGGACAGACCGCCCAGCGTGCACAGCTGGCCCTGGCTTCTGTCACTCTCGTGGTCCATCTCTGGGGCCCAAGGTCAGAAGCAAACAGTGGCTGGAGACAGAAACAGAAACAGAAATCACTCGCCCTTTCTCCTCTTTGGCGCCATTGACTAGGACTGCGGGCCCTGGCTAATTGGACAGATTCCAGAAACAAGGGGGAGGCTTGCTGCCTGAAAATCCCCCATGAGAACACGATGTCTTGCATCTAAGTCCTGAGCAAAAGCCCGTGGCCAGTGGCTAAGATGTTATCCAGAAAGAGAAGGATCTTCCCGGACCCCCACTTAGCAGGTGCGCCCTTCCTGTGCCATCTCTCTGCTGGGAAAGACCCCTTCTTTGGGATGGATTCCTCTCTCGGCATGGTTCAGCAGCTGAGTGGATCCCAAGGGCTCCTCTGTTCTCTACAAATGACCCCCAAATCTGGGCCTCTGACCTGACTCAACTCAACATGTCAAAAACTTGGCCCATCCCTCTCCCAGCTCCCTACCTGCTGTCCCATTTTGGATCATCACTTAGGGGGATCAGATGTTCTGGTTTGCTCTAGATGAGAGAGTTTGCAGGGACACAGGACTTTGTTTTAAAACTAGGGAAGTCTAGAGCAACGCAGAATGAATTGGTCCCCCTACTCTTCCCTTTGTTCCCAGGCACCCGGACTGGAATGTCAGCGTCAGAGAGCAGTGCTGGGAGTGGGATGGGCACACCCTCCCCGTGCTGGCCGCTGGGCCTCTCCTTGCCTGGTGACCTTGGTTGTGGTCCCTGACGCCTCTGAGCCACAGTTGACTCACCTGAAATATGAGTAATAGTCATAAAACCCAAGAAGGTGGCTTGGAGGAAGGACATCAGCCCAGCTCAACACGGCACCTGGCAGGCAGCAGGTGCCTAGTGAACTATCCCTCCCTCGACAGTGGTCCCTCACGCCCTCCCCTTCTCCTGCACTTCATGTCTGGGGCTAAATCCTGCCAAACCCATCAGAGCTTCTGCTGCCTGCAAAATACTGCCCCATGTTCCTAGTTTGGCACTCAAGGCCTTCACAGCCTGCGCAGCTGACCTTTGCACCCTCCTGCTCCCTTCTCCCGTGGGTGCCATCCAGAGCTGGCCTCAAAGGACAATTGCCTGTTCCCTGCCTTTGTCTCACACTCTCCAGCTGTTTCCACTCCTGACGCCCTCCCTGCCCTCCCCTCAACGGCTTGTTACTAGGGCAGCCTCTTCCAAGACACTGTCCCAGATTTTATCACCAGGGGGGCAAATCTGGGTCCCCTTGAGACCCCCTACCCTCCCTCCCTGCATTGTACAGCCTGTATATCTCAGGGCACCTGGCACTTTCTGAGTTGGGAGGAACTACCAGTATCTGTCGCTAATACTTACTAAGTTCTTTCTCTGCCCTGGACACCATTCCCAGTTCTTTGACTTAGGTTAACTCCATTAATCCTGGGATCCAAGACCCTAAGAGGTGGGTGTGATTATTATACCCCGTTGAGATGCAGAAGCCGAAGCCCAGAAAGGTCAAGTCACTTGCCGAAGGTGACACAGGAGCTGAGTGGCAGAGCCTGGAGAAGTGCTTAAGAGTGCTTAAGAGTGGGTGGCTCAGTGGGTTAAGCCTCTGCCTTCAGCTCAGGTCATGATCTCAGGGTTTTGGGATCGGGTCCCGCATCGGGCTCTCTGCTGGGCAGGGAGCCTGCTTCCTCCTCTCTCTCTCTCTCTCTCTCTGCCTACTTGTGATCTCTCTCTGTCAAATAAATAAAATATGAAAAAAAAAAAAAGAGTGCGGACCTGGGATGAGGTAAACTTGAGTTCAGCATCCCACTCTGGTGCTTTCTCCATGAATGACCTCGCAGGCTCTTCAACCTCTTGATTCTCAGGTTCTCCCTTAAAATGAGGATCTTTAGACCTACCTCACAGGACCTTGTAAGGATGAAATGCTTTACTCTCTGCCTGGCACATAGTAGGTGCCCAGGAAAACGGACCCTATTGATATGAGCTTGCCTTGCGTGGTAGGTTCTCACTTGCTTTCAGCTTGAGGACTATTCCCAGGTGCTGTGTTCAGAGGACCCAGGCGGTGCCACTCTGGAGTCTGGCCTTCCTCAGGCTGGGGACTGAGTCCTGGCTCCAGGATTCGCCCACTATGTGTGACCTTGACAAGGTCATGCTGGGTCCTTGGGCCAGAGATTAACATTGGCGCACTCACCCAGGCGAGAAGGGGTCATGAGGAGGAAGGAAGGCAGGGTGGGGATTTGCTGTCCATCACCCTGGTCACCGTGGGTCCTGTCCCCTAGCCTGCCCTGGTCTGGGTGCCCATAGCGCTGGGTGGGGGGTATTATATGCCCCCCCCCTTCCCCGGTGACCCAGCCTAGCCTGAGCTATGGGCCATGGTGACTTTAATGTGTTCAGATCTTTGGTTCCGGGGGAGGACGCTGCATTTGCATTTAAATGGAGGTTTGGAAGTCTGTAAATCTCCATTTCCCTACCGCAGAGGCCTAATGGTTGTTTAATCATGTTTAGATGAACCCCCAGAGCACTGGGGGTTGGTGCATCTTAAATCCTTAAGCGCAGAGGCAAAGATCAAATGAGGGGTGTTCAGGAAGCAAGATCTTCACTGCCAGTGGGCCTAGTGGGTCAGCGCTGCAGGCAGGGGAGGCAGGCAGTGGGTGCTCTCCCTGGGCCTGGGCGGGCCCTGACCCCACCCCTTCCAGGAAGGCCTCCGGGATTGAGCCCATGTAGCTGTCACCCCAAATTCCCACAGCATTCCCTTTACACCGCCAAGAAGAGAGAGCATGGCTGAGATGTGGCTGCTGAGAAACCTGGATCGGAAGCCTAACCTGCCTGGGCGGATAAAGGGTGGCTGGCCGTGGGCAGGTCGCTCAAATGTTCTGGGCATCCCCATTCCTATCTAGAACCTGAGAGGGGTGTCCTTCCACATCACCGAGGCAAAGCACCTGGCATCCTGTAGGGGCTTTGCAAAAGGTAGGCAACATCACTTCTGATTGCCCTTGACCTTGAGAAGGCTTAGCCTTTGGGGGACTGCCTCATGGCTGGGTTTCTCCAACTTTCAGGTGAGTTGCTGGGAGCTTGTCTGCTCTACCCCCAAACCCCCAGCCCACACTGATTCAGTCCCAGTTTTGAGTAAGAGTTAATAATACGCGTGTGGCCAACATTCCCTGTGCGCCTGTCTCTGCCAGGGTACCAGCTACAATGACCAGTCCTGCTGTGTGCGTGGGAATTCAGGTGGCACCTTCCGTGACCCAGCGTGATGTATAAAGCTCCATACCATTCACACAACACAGCCACACCCACCTTCTTCTAGCGAAAGCCTTACAGGAACCCCACTCGACTCCTATCATTACCCCTTCTTTGTGGATGAAGACCTGGGTTCAGAGAGGGAGAGCCACTTTCTTAAGATCACACCGCTGGGGTGTGGAGCTCCAACCTGATGGATTTACCGCCATCCCCCTGCCCGCCCAGGGCTGCTCTCTGGGTCCTGTGCCACTTTACCCAGCAGCTCCTCCAGGAAGGAGCTTTCTCCTTCAAAATCCGTTTCTTTCTCAGGTGACTTGTGACTTCCTAGCATTCTCTTTGGACCTATTTCTACAGCTCCTACCTGGAGCTTTTGGGTGGGGTGAGGGAGGGCTCAGCCAGGGGGGGCTCCTGGGCTCCCACCCCCAGTTCAAGCAGACAGCGCTGCTTCTGTCTGTTCTAAATTTGGGGATGTGGCATTGGTGTCTGCTTTTCTCTTTCCTTCCCTTCTCCCTCTCTCCGTCCCTCCTTCCTTCCTCCTTTCTTTCCTTCCTTCCTTGACTTTGGCAATTTTTAGAGCAGTTTTAGGTTCACAGCAAAATCAAGAAGGTACGCAGAACCCCTATATTCTCCCTGTCTGGACGCATGCCCAGATCCCCCATGGGAGAGGCACGTTTGTCGTGATTGATGACCCCACACAGACAGAGCGTCATCACCCGACGTCCACGTTTCCAAGAGCGGGTCACTCAGTGCTCATTCTGTGAGTTTCCACAAATGTAGAATGACGCGTACCTACAGTTCCAGTATCCTACAGAACCGTTTCACTGCCCTAACGGTCCGTACCCTGACTGTTCACCCTCCCTCCCCAGCCCCTGGCAACTACTGATCTTTTTTCTTTTTAAAAGATTTTATTTATTTATTTGACAGACAGAGATCACAAGTAGGCAGAGAGGCAGGCAGAGAGAGAGGAGGAAACAGGCTCCCTGCCGAGTAGAGAGCCCGATGCGGGGCTCGATCCCAGGACCCCGGGACCATGACCTGAGCTGAAGGCAGAGGCTTTAACCCACTGAGCCACCCAGGCGCCCCAACCACTGATCTTTGCACCGTCTCCGCAGTCTTCCTTTTCTAGAATGTTGCAGAGTCAGAGTCCTACAACTCTTCTAACGGGCTTCTGGCACATAGTCCTGTGCATTTCAGTTTCCTCTGTGACTTTTCGTGCCTTGAGAGCTCATGCCTTCTGAGCGCCGAGTAATACTCCCGCCTCTGGATGGACCCCAGCTTGTTTACCCATTTACCTGCCGGAGGGCGTCTTGGTTGCTTCGAATTCTGGTGATTACGAGGAAAGCTACTATAAACGGCCACGTGCAGGTTTTCAGCTCCTTTGGGTAAATGCCAAGGGGTGTGATTGCTGGATCCAGTGGTTAAGACTATGCTTAGTTTTGTGAGAAGCCACCAAACTGCCTTCCAGTGCCACCGTGCCCTTGCCCCTTATCACAAGCGATGGGCGAAACTTCCTGATGCTCCCCGGTCTCGCCAGCATCTGGGGCTCTGGATTTTGGCCGTTCTGCTGGGTACATAGTGGTATCTCATTGTTTGGCCTCTGTTTATTTTTTAATTATTTTTTAAGATGTATTTATTAATTTGGGGGGAGGGGCGGAGAGAGAGGGAGAAAGAAAATCTTAAGACGACTCCCCTGCTGAGTGTGGAGTCCGACACAGGACTCGATCTCAGGACCTTGAGATCATAAACTGAGCTGAAATCAAGAGTCAAATTCTCAACCGACGGAGCCACCCAGGCGTCCCTGGGTGTTTTTAAATCCGAGTTTATGGGTCTGAGTGGTTCCCCAGGTCCCTTCTGTCCGGGAATTATGTGGTGAGAGTCTCCAGGTGGCATGGGGTCCTGACAGCCAGGGACCGACTCCTCTCTCCCACCCTCGGCAGCCCCTCGTGCCCAGCCTGGGACTGTGAGTGTTTGCCGAATTGGGTTGACTCAATTCTGTTATTTCTGACATGGTCCGCATGAAGGGCAGAACACGCTCAGAGGAGCTGGAACCCGGAGGATATTTCCTGAACAAGAAAGGCTCCTCTGTCCCCCTTTCTGCAAGTCAAGCCGGGCCCGCATTGCAGACCAGAGCTACTGGGCAGCAGGAAGCCTTTGGGCCCCAGGGTTTGGCAGACCTGGGTTTGAATCCTGGCTCCGCCACCCAGTAATTGAGAGATCACAGGCAAGTTTCTGCCAATCCATGCCTCAGTTTCCCCATCTGTAAAATGGGAATACTGATAATATGAAGCCTTGGTGAGGAGACTCCCACAGAGCACTTAGCATGGAGCCCAGCGCCTGTCCCGGTAAGTCCTCAGTCAGTGGCACCTGTGAATATTATGATCATCTCCATTGCCCTGTCCAAGGCCCCCTGTGCAAGGTGGATCCTCCCTGTTGCCGCCCCCACTTCAACACTCACAGAAATGTTTCCTGAAGGGCTTGTCACTGGAAAGCTAATCCCAGGGTTGTCCCACGGGTCAGACACCTGACCAGCTTCCGGAAGAGATGTGTGCAGTGCTTCCCAAACGTCCTTGGCCATGGGACCTGCTGGTTCTGGGACATCTTATCAACCCAGATGGGCCTCGGAGGAGGCGGGCACTGGGGAGCGGGAGCGGGCCTTGCACTGGCGGGGAAGGCCCATCCTCGCGTGACTCCTGCCGCCCTTCCAACCATAGTCTCCCCATCCTCCCCCATGGGCTCCTGTGTCTTGGCCACCACAGGCTGTTTGGGTGATTGAGGACATGCTAGTGACACCCCGAGACCTTCTATACGTGCTCTGTCCTCCTTGTTCCTGCCTGTCCAGTGACATCTGACTTTGTGCAAATGTGGCCTCTTCTGCAAAGCCTGTCTTAACATCTGCAGGCAGAATTAGGTGCTGCCTGGGCTCCCACCCTACCCTGTTCATTTTTTCAAGCCCTTATCACTATAAGATTTTACGTGTTTGTCTTCCTCGTGAGGTCACAGGCTTCTCAAGGGCAGGGACCATCACTCATTCCTAGCCAAGCATGTAGACCTGGGGGCCTGGCACAGAATGAGTGCCCGATACCCAGGAGCTGTTGTTCAGACCTGTGTAGTAGTATTCAGGAACATTATCTAGCTTAGTAGTTAAAGGTCCACATATTGGCATCAGTCAGATCTGGGTTTGAAACCCAGCCTTACCCCTTATTAATTATATGAACAAAGAATAGGGAAGTAACTTCTTTTAGTCCGGTTCCCTCATCTGTGAAATAGGGGAAGATTCTACCCACTACATAGGGTTGCTATGAGCCATTGTATATGAAGCAGCTGACCCGGAGCAAGGGCTCAGTAAATAGGGGTTTGCTGACTACATAGGCCCTTGTTCTCGGAGTGGAAGATCAATCCCTTTTCCTTGTGTCTTCAGCAATTTTAATACCTGCTTCCATTTTCTCATCTGAAAATCGCAGATGGTGATATGATTGCTGGATCCCTGTGCCCATTCAATAGTTCTTTCATGTAGAGCACTTAGTCCCGCGCCCGGCACAGAAGAAGCGGTCAGTAAATGCGAGATACCGTTACTCTCGTTGTTGTTGTTAGAGATCCAGGTGAGAACTTGGACACCCAGCTCCTCCCACTCCAGTGGAACAGAGCAGCCTGCCTTGCCTCTGCCTCCCCTCCGGGGGCCGGGGGACTGGTACCCCGTGTTTCGAGCACCTCCTTCTCTACCTCCTGCCTCCCTCCTCCCCCCAGGTCAGCGTCCACTGCTCCTGCTTCCTGTCCCCCACCATCCGTTGTGCTCCGCAGCCCTGACACAACTGATTGGAAATTTGTTTTATTTCTGTGCCTGCCCCCTCCCTCCCTCCCCACTGAAAAAGAATTAAACGTGTGTTTACCAGAGTGGGTGGCCATAATCTGTCGTTTGCCCATCTCATCCTGCTGAGCTGCCCGACTTCCAGCCTGCTCCGCCTAGGCCAGGACTGGAGATTTGCATAATCAGTAAAAATGGAATCAGGAAAGGGGGAGGATGTGTTGGTCTCAGGCTAGCAGATTGTGAGCGCAGTTCAGGGGACCCTGATGGGCCTGGGAAGGCTGGTGGGTAGGGTGGGAGGTCTCCTTCAACTGGAGCTCCCTTTGCAGGGTCTTGTCGTCCTGTCCTTATTGGGCAGAGCAGGTCTCCATCTTTGACCCAACTTGGTCCATCCCTAAGAGCCAGGCTAAGACTCAGAGGGGCCATAGTTGTCTGCTGAGCACCTTGCTCTCTGCATACGGCTTTCAATGACTCCCCAGTGACCCTGCACCATGTTTCTACCTCATCCTGTCCTCTCCCCCTTCATCCCTCCAAGGGACCAGCACGGCAGAATTGAGCACATACTTGGGATCCCAACTCCTGGCAACACCATGGTCCCCAGTTGACCTTGAGACAAGGACTTGGTTGCAGGAAGTTTATCACAGAGGGGATTTCAGGAAGCTCAGTGAGGCAGTGGGGAGAGTGAGCCAGGGAAGAGAGAAAAGTCTAGAAAAGATACTTTAGGCAGTAGGCTAAGGGCAACTGGGCTCAGACCCTCTGGGGACTCTCTGAGAGCCTTGCAGAGAACACACCTAGAACTGGCCCACCGCTGGCCAAGGGAGCTGGTGTGCATACCCACTGGGGTAGATTGCTACTTAATGCCACCCCCCATGACTCTTGCCTCCTATGTCCACAACCTGGCAGAGGCCTCGTCCACCTTGACACTCGGCTTAATTAGCACCTGCCCATTAGGGCTGGTCCCCGGGGACACAGCCACCCCCATACAAGCAGCCTGGGGCTGGTCTTGACCAAGAGGCCGAAGCAAAGAGCCTGGGGCACCCCCATGCCCAGCTGCACCCACTGCCAGACATCCGGGGCCATCCCGTCCAGGGCATCAGCCCGATGACCGTGACTGCATGGGTGACCCCAGGCAACACAGGCAGGAGAGACTTCCAGCTCAGCCGCAGGATCATCAACAAATAAATGACTATGTGAAGCCTCCAAGTTTGGGCTCAGTTCTCACTCCGCCATAGAGAATCGATCCACCCTCCAGCTCCCGTCCACAGGGGGCTGCGTTCCCACCACCTAGAACAGCACCAAGAAATCCCAAAAATATTTGCTGGGTGGATGAACGGAGGAAGTGTGAGCCGAGTAGAACTTAACCAGGTGCAGAGGGAACGCAGGAGATTTCCAGGCAGGAAGAGCAGCACCTTCCCCGGGGCCGGTGTGGCTGGAGTCGAGGTGGAGCATGGGGTAGGAGGTGAGACAGGCAAGCCCAGGCGGGACCTCGGAGACCCCAGGTGGCTCCCCGGAGGGGGGCCTCATCAGAGTTGCTTTAAGGAAGGTCTTGAAGGCTGCTGTGTGTGGAAAGGCCTGGGGGAGCGGCGGGGGGAGGCAGGAGACAGGGAGGAAGTCCTGGATCTGTCCAGGCGGAGGCGCTCAGACATACAGGTAGCCGGATTCCAGAGCCACTGGAGAGGGGACATCGGCAGGCAGGCCTGGATCAAAGTAGTAGGTGCTCCATGAAGGGTTGCTTGGGAGCTGCCAGCCCCCTCTTTGTCCCTGCCGGCCCTTCTTCCACATTTATCTTCCACAACATCTCACTGGGAAGGCTTTACCAGCAGCCACCCCAGGCGCCAGTCATTCTGGGTCCCGGGGTGCTTGGTTTCCACAGCATCTGTGCTGCGTCGCATTATGTGGTGGCTCGTGGGAGCAGCCCAGCAAATATTGCCTTCCTTTGCTCTCTCCACAACTCCTGTTCTCCTTTCCTGCCCTCCCTCCCTCTTCATTACTCCTCCTCTTCTCTTTCTCCTTCCCTCCCTCTTTCCTTCCTTCCTTCCCTCCCTCGTTCCTGCCCCATCTCCACATTTCCTCTGTATTCACTGAACCCCACTGCACCCAAAACCCATCAATATTAACACCCATCCCCCATAACAAAAAGGTGGGTAAGGGGAGAAAAAAGAAGAGTCTGAGTTTGGACCCAGCCCTTCCACTTCCTAGCTGGGACTTCCTGTCAGCCTGAGACTCCGTTTCCACCCTGCAGAATGGTATGCGCACCTTACAGGACCCGCAGAAGGAGAGGCCATCGTGGGAGATCTTCAGCCTGCTTTGGTCCTCGCCTAGAGGCAGATTGGGTGGGATAGGGAGGAAGCGCCTTCACCTCTGTCCCCTCCGAACGTGGACCACTTTCCTGAGCTGGCCGAGCGTCTCCTTTTTAAATGAGGAGCTGGGCTGAGCCAGCTGTCCTCCTGGCCTGGCTTCTGTCCCATTTTCCCTCTCTCGCTTGTGAAGCCAGTTAGGAGAAGGCAGTCTTTTTTTTTTTTTTTTTTTATTAAATTGGAAAAGTTCTGCAGGAATCTTTGAAATGTTCAGATCGGTGGCTTTTTAAAATAAAAGGGAAGATAAAGGAAGCTGTCCCAGTCCTTGGGTCACACAGGAATTGCGTGGCCCCAAACATTGTTTGAAACGTTGCCGCCATCCAGGGACCGGCTTTGTTGTAGAGAGAATCCTAGGGTTTGTTATAAGGGGTTTGCCCCCCGAGCCCTCTCCGGAGAGCACTTCCAAGGAGCTGTGCATTTTATATCCATTAGAGTTTCACTTGTCAGATCAGGGATGTAATAAAAGTGGTCTCCGATGCTTCACAGGGAGTGTTATGTGGGGATGATAGGATGAAGTTAAAAGTGTCCTACAAATGGGAGGTATTATTAGTGGTGGCAGGGGTGCCCCCAGAGGGGACTGATTTTCCCAAGGTCATGGAGCAAGCTGGTGGAAGAGTCAGAGGCAGCAGCAGAGCCGCCTCTTCATCCTGAGGGTCAGAACCTTGCGTCCTTTTATTCACGTGGTATCCACAGTGCTCGGCACACGTCCCGGCGCATGCGATGCCCCCTGAAGCTTGGTCAATGGGCCAATGAAGGAAGGAAGGAAGGAAGCTCTCAGGGTCCCGAGAGCATGAGGGATCGCTGGGATCCCTCCAGGGATCACATCCCTCCATCCCTCCAGGACCCTCCTATCCCATAACGAGCATCCTGGACTGGACTTCATGGTTGGCTTCTTCCTCTGGCCTCCCGCACCCCAGAACAGCCTCCCTCCCCTCCCTGGGGACCACCTGTGGGACACTGTGATTTAATCCCACTTCTTCAGCATCCCCTATATCTGTGTCCTTTGCCGTGTGACCTTGTAGTTTGTCGCATTGCAAGGCAGAGGTTATCGCCTGCCTCCTGGCTTGAGTTGGGCGTGATGACAACTTGTTTGGGTGGATAGAATGAGGCAGAATGGACAGTGAGCCTTACTCTGAGTTTAGGTCTTGGGTTCTGTTTGCCGCCTTGGTCCTCTGCCAAAGCCTCAAGGGAAACACGGCCGAGCTAGCCCGCTGGCCCTAGGAAGAGGATGAGAGGCATGTGGAGCAGAGCTGCCCTGGTCAGGCCATCCTTTTGATCAAAACGTTTGATCAGTGCTTTTTGTCGTATATCATTGAAAATGGGGGGTTGTTTGTTATGCATAATTGAGGCCATAGTTGACTTATACACCACCCAAATCCTCCAAGTCTTCTCCGGCCTGGCTCAGTAGTTACCTCTTCCAGGAAGCCTTCCCTGACCTCCCCAACTGCTTATCTTCATTAATGTATTCATTCATTCACGAAATGCCACTGTCAAGCCCAATGCTGGAAGCTGGGCATATAAAGAGATAAAATACAGTCCCCTGAGGATCTCCAGACTAGAGGGGGAGATGCACGCCAACAGATGTCACTGTTATTACTCTGATTATTAATGTTCTTAATATATTAGCTACCATTTGTTGAACATTTCCTGTACGAGGCCCTCTGTATGCATTAGTTCCTGTAATCTTCTCAAGAATTCCAAAAGACTATTTTATACTCATTTTACAGCCGAAGATCCCAAAGCTCAGAGATATTAACTTACTTGCTCCAACAATAAGTAGGGAGAGGAGCAGGGATTCCAGCCAGAGTCAGCCTGGCCCGAGTCTGTTCTGCTTCCACAATGAATGTTTACAGGTGTGCCCAGGGGTGGTGGCTGAGGCAGGGAGGGCGCCGGTCCGGAAAGGTGTGAAGGAGATAGCCAGGCAGTGAAGAGAAGACCTTGCAGATGCAAAGGTCTGGGACTGTGAGATCAAGTGGTCCAGACCTGGGGGCTGGGGGGCATGAGGTGGGGACAAGAAGGACTGTCTGCATCCATCACCTGCGGACCTTGAGGTGGATGGGTTCCTGGGCCCCTCTCCAGGACAGTTTAGGGGGCGGACACTGGGCACCTGCAGCTCTGGGGAGCTCCCCAGGTGAGCCTATCATTCCTTCCAATTAAAAAGTCTTCCAGCCCTCTCTATGTGAGCCCTGCAGGTGCACCCTGCCCCCTTCCTCTGATTTGCAATTTGTCTCATTAAAAGGTGGAGGTTATCGCCTGACTTCTGGCTTGAATTGGGCGTGATGACAACTTGTTTTGGTGGATAGAATGAGGCAGAATGGACAGTGAGCCTTACTCTGAGGTTAGGTCTTGGGTTCTGTTTGCCCCCTTGGTTCTCTGCCAAAATTCCTTATCATCGTCCCCTAGCTTGGCATGGATTTGCTCCCTGAATGTGTCCCAAGAACATCTTATCTGTGGCCAGACTCTGAGTCCTGGAGGGCAGGCCTGGGAGAACTGTGCCCATTTCAACCCCGTAATATCTGCATCTAGCCACATTTGTCAGTCGATCACAGTGGTCACGTCCCATCCTGTTGCTTTAAGTGCATTTTCCATTTTATTCGTGACTTCACTTCTTCCTTGCAGCCACCCTATGAAGGAAGTAGTAGTTTCCCCATCTTTGAAATGGGGATGACAGTCACTTGCCACCATCTTAGATGGAGCTGGGAAGCCAAAGACCAGGGTCCCTTATCCCTTAACTTCCCTCTTTGGCAGGGAGCTTGGAGTTGGGGGCTCCAAAGCAGGGAGCCTTTCTGACAAGCATTGGGGTCAGGTGCAATCAGCCACCAGACACCCTTTGTCAAAGCAGTGGGTTGCAGGGAAGACCCTGAGACAAGGTCAGAGCCCTGACTTCCAGCCCTGCCCCTGTCATGAAGCAGCCAGGGGATCTTGACAAGCTCCTCCCTGTTCCCTGCCTCGGTTCTGGAATCTGGGATAAAGAAGGCGATGATTCTATTCTCCATGTTGACCTTGCAAATTTCAGTGACCTTGCGATGTTCACACTCCCCAGAGGCACCTGGCACTCAGAGAAGTCTACATACTGTCCCTTTACTGGGCTGGGGTGCCTTCCTCTGGTCTACCCAGGTCCCCAGTCTGGCCAGCTCAGTGTGGGGGCACCACCTGCTTTCATTCCCCATCCCACTCGGCTGGCCACTCTGCCAAGGGCATCACCCTCACCCACCTACCTGGCTCACTTCAGCCCTTTGAAAGACAGGGGCTAAGGTTCATGGGGAGACAAGGTAACAACTTACCTGTGTTGTGACGTTAGCCTCGGAGGGGGGGCCCGCAGACAAGGCCATCCTGGACTCTCTTTGCCAAACACGGGGCAGAGGCAAGTTATCGTGGACTTGTTGCCACTGTCACCTCTACTCACTGAGCTCCTTTGCAGGCTCTGACTCAGTTTACCTCTAGGCACGATCACTTTTGCCTTCTAGGCTTCTGTTGGGGAGCCTTCCTGCAGGTTGTCTGTCTTCCCTGACTTGATTTTCAGACCATACCCAGGACCCCCGAAGCTCAGTTCTCTCTCTCAGATCAGAAGCGGTGGAGAACTCACCCACCACCCCAATTCCATGGAACTATATCCGCCTTCTGGGTTCCACCTTTCACCAGAGAAAGTGTTCTTGTGTGAGAATGCGGTTTCACCGGGTTGGGAACGTCTTCCTGTTTTGCTCGCTGTTCATCCCCAGAATCTACAACGGGGTCTGGCACATGGTAAGGACTCAGGGAGTACTCTGAATTAATCAAGGCATATGTGGCTCTGAAGTTCCAAGTAAAAAGGGTGTTGGTGCTGGTGCCCACTGGCCCAAGACGCACTCAGAAGATAGCTATAGCTGGGGAAGGGAGAGGACTGGGAGGAATGGGGACCCCCGTAGAGGACAGACCACCATCCGCTGCAGACGTGAAAGCTGAGAGCGACATGCCTGTCTCGGGACGCTTTTGTATTTTGTGTATTTCTTTCAGTAGGTTGGTCTTCAGCACCTTGAGAAGGATGCGCATTTTGCCTGAGATGACTTCTGATGGGCCCATGCCTCCAGCCCCAGTGAACAGGGCATTGCCTCCTCCCTAGGCTGTGTCTGAGAGCTTTCTCTCATGGTCAGGTTTCCTTGACAGCAACTAGACCCTCTTCCCTGTGCCTCTTCTTCTGACAGCTTCCAGGTGCGATTAGGGAAGGAAATCCTCCTGCTTGCCTTGATGATGGGCAGCCCAGGATGCCGTGGCAGCCTTGAATGAGCTGTATGTCGTTGCCCAACAGCTTGGCCTCTCTGAGCCTCAGTTTCTTCATCTGCAAATGGACACAATAATCTCTCTCACTCTCTGAGTAACGAGGGGGATGACTTGGGCAAAGCGCCCAGAAATATCTGGCATGTAACAGGTCCTCCATGAATTCCACTAGTCTCCTCGTTCTTTGGGTAACCACGAGACTGGCAGAGGTCTTTTTTTTTTGTTTTAACTTTTAATTGAAGTATAACATGCACATGGCAAAGTGCATAAATCTTTTTTGTTTGTTTTTTAATTTAAAATTGATTTCAACTCTTCTGGGTCTGGAAATGGAATATCTTAAAATAAGTCTAAAATGTCTTGCCTTTTACTGTTTTTTTTTTAAATAGCGTTAAAAATTATTTTGAAATAATTTAAGACTCGCAAGAAGTTGCAAAAATAGCGCGGAGTTACCGTGGACCAGCTTTTCCCAGCGACATCTTACATGAACACAGAACGCTGTCCAAACCAGAAAGTTGATATCAGTACCGTATGATTAACATAAAAAAGTGTGTACGTCTTAACGTGTACAGCTCAGTGGGTTTCCACAGCCCTGAAACCAGGAGCCAGATTCAGAACAAGAGCATGAATAACCAGCACCCCAGAAGGGTTCCCTGTGTGTCCTCCAGTCCTGTCCCCCCTCCTCCAAGGTCAACCGCGTGGGTCCCGACTTGTTAGAGCATAGATTCGCTTTACAAGTGTTTGAGACTCTGTGTCCCTCTCCTGCTCCCCTTCCTGTCTGGGCGCTCTGCTCCCACTGTGGGGTGTGTGCAAAGCTGCCTCTGGGCAGGCAGCATTGAAGAAAGGGGACAACCTTGCGTGACCGTGACACAGAGCCCGCCCCCCATCCGCAGCGAGGTCCTCTGCTGTCTCAGTCCACAGGAGCCAGACGAGTTAGCCATATGGCCTCTCGGTCCAAAGGGTGTTGTTTTGGGCTGAGTGGTGTTCCGTGCCCCCTGGAATTCATGTTTAAGTCCTAACTCCCAGTGCCTGAGAAGGTGACTGGATTTCGAGATAGTCTTTAAAGAGGTAATTAAGTTACAATAAGGTCATTAGGATGGGCCCTGATGTAATGGGACTGGTATCCTTAGAAGGAGAGATTAGGGGGCCGCCTGGGTGGCTCAGTGGGTTAAAGCCTCTGCCTTCGGCTCAGGTTATGATCCCAGGGTCCTGGGATCGAGCCCCGCGTTGGGCACTCTGCTCAGCGGGGAGCCTGCCTCCCCCGCTCTCTCTGCCTGCCTCTCTGCCTACTTGTGATCTCTGTCAAATAAATAAATAAAATCTTTAAAAAAAAAAAAGGAGAAATTAGGGGACAGACACACACGAAGACGGCCGTGTGAACACGCAGGGAGAAGGTGGCTGCTGCCCAGCCCAGGAGTGAGGCCTGCACCCCTGCCGACACCATGGACTTCCCTCCTGCAGACTGGGAGGGCAGAACCGGGTCGTCGACACCGTGGACTTCCCAACTACAGACTGGAATGTCGTCACCTTGGACTTCCCAGCTGCAGACTGGGACGGCAGAACTGTCTTGTTGAGCCCCCTGGTCTGTGGTGCTGTTGGGACAGCCCAAGCATGCCTACTGGACGTCTGCTCCCTGGCATCTTCTCCCCAGGTGTAACCCTTGGGCCGCTGGGCTAGTGCCAACAGATGACAGGGACAGGGACAGGGGCCTTCCTGCAGTCCTTAGGCCTCGTACCCACAGGGCCTAGTAGAGGCAGCAACAGCTCTTTTATCCAAAGTCTCAGCTCAGGGGCAGGCGTGGGAGGAGTGGCAGCCGCTCTAGTGTTCCCTGGTACATCAGTACTACTGCCGTGTAACAAATCAGCCCGAACCTCCATGGCATTTAGCAAGAAGTGTGTGTTCCTTACTCATGGTCTATGGGGCTTTGGCTGAGTGGGGCAGGCTGTGGCTGGCCGTGGCTCCCAGCTGAGAGCTGGGCCCAGGTCAGCTGCAGGCATCTCTCCCACTCTCCAGACTCGGCTCCCCGAGGCTCATTCTCATCATGACCGCAGACGTGCCCATGAGCGAGCCTAATGGACGAGCGCATGTGGAGCCCCGCATCGTGGCGTGTTTGCAGGCATCTTGTTGGCCAGAGTGAGGCCCGTGGCCACGTCCCACAGCAACGGGGCACCAAAAGGGGAGTCCACATCATCATGGAGCTGGTGGGGAGAGAGAGAATATTTGCTGCACAACAATCTGATCTGCTACATTCTCTAAGCTTTTGAGCAAGAGAAGGAATGTTTTCCCCTTAAAAACTAAAACACCAGGGGTTGGGATGATGGTGTTCAGCAAATCTTTCTGGAAAATCATCTTAGGGTCCTCAGCCTGTGCCTGGAGTGTGGATGCCTTCCCACAGCCCGAGGGGTACCAGGCTCCCTACTATCTCACCACCTCCCCCTGCTGGCAGAGGAGGGCACTGGCCAGGTCTGACCCCAACCGTGGACCTCACAAGTTGTTAACAGAGAGAGAGAGAGAGACTTAAAAAAGCGACCGGGGGGCTCAAATGCTGCTTCTGCTACTTAGTGGCTACGTGGCCTTGAGAATGTCCCTTGACCTCTTCAAGACTCAGGTTCACTGTGTATAAAATGGGCACAACATGAGAGCTTTTCTCTTGAAGTTCTCGTGCGGAGGAAGTTAGAGCAGGAAGGTAAAGCCTGTCGTTGCCTGGTAAGAGCCCAGGAAGTATCTGCTAGGTGTGAGGGCACAGCAGTCACGTCCTCACACCGAGACCTGTCTACCCTAGCCCTACTTGCCTACCATGCCCTTAAGGGTAAGTCCTGTGACGCTGGCATTCAGCTGCCAAGCTCCCCGGCTCCCGGGGGCTGTCCAAACCTCTCCCTGTCCTCCCCTTAGCCCAGAGCCCTGACCCCAGCGCACCCTGACTGCCTCGCCCTGGGTTCTGGCCACCCGTCCCGGGACAGAGTCTCGAATGTCATGTCCACTTTCAAAGCTGCCCCTCTCTGTGGGCATGGACCATCTGGTCCCAGCTTATGATCAGAATAGCTGCCCAGAGGCCGCCTGGCACGCACCTGGGCATTGTGGGCAACGTGGCCCGCATGCTGACGTGGGCAACAAACCCATGTGTCCAGCCCGGCGCGGCTCAAATGTGCTGGTGCACGGAAGTGTAACCGCCTTCGACTTAATATATGCTAATTAGATTTTAATGGAATTCAGATTTCCAACAGTAGTGCAGTGTTCGCCATGGTAAGTTATAATCATATCTAATTGGTAATTCTAACATAACAAATTTCTTGGATAAATTATTCTTAGTTAATAGTCCCCCAGGAACAACTTCAACACAGACGCGGGCACACACACACGCACACACACACACCCGCGTGTGCATGTGTGCACACATACATGCATATATTTAAGGGGAAATTGAGAAAAAATAGCAAGGTGGGAGTAGGCTTGCAGTGAGGCAATGTTGTTATCTAAAACCTGGACTGCAGCGGGACCTCAGCCAGAGCCTCCAATAAAAGACTTTGGGGTTGTTAGAAACCCCAATAATCAGAGCATTGGGAAGCTGGGCAGGGTGCCGTGTTCCAAAGTCAAGGCTATTGTCTTTGAGTGTAGGTAGCCCTTCCGGTAGGCAGCCCCATGCCCAGGAGGTGGTGGCAAGAGGGGTCACTGGGTTCAGGTCTCAGGTCCTACTGGGGGCAGGGATACCACTTCTGGGGAGGCCTGATCAGGCTGCAGAAGCTCCTCCCCCTAGCCCCCACCAGCAAGATTGGTCTGCCCTGGAATTCTTTCCTGGTACAGATTCCAAGATGGCAAAAGGAGCGAAAGGGGGGCCCAGTGGCTGTTAATACTTTCTTTACAAGGTGGAAATAGCTCAGTTGAGTGTAATTCCAGAAAAAGGGGATAGGGGGCAGCAGTGAGGCGACCCAGGCTCCTGGCTTCACTTTGCTGTCAACCTGTAGGGAGCCCCCCAGGGGAGCTATGCAGGACCTCAGTTTTCCCAGCTGTCATATGGGTTGCAACTCAACGTGCCTTTGCACTTTAGCTGGAAGGAAGAAGCCTTTTCTCTGGTGCTGGGGTGAGGGGCGGAGCTTATGTAGCACAGAGAGTCTGCCCTGGGCATCCACAGAGAATGTTTTCTCCTGTTTCTTTCCAGTGGTCCCTGGCCACGGGGGAGTGTGGCCCTCGCCCCCTGCTGGCAGCGGTTTCCGTCTTATGCCGTGGAGGGTGGAGGTGCAGTGGCCACGTCACCCCACTGAGTAGAAGCAGAAAAGGGAGAGAGAGGGTCACTGCTTACTCATAGATGTGTGATGCTGGGAAGTCCTTCTTCCCCTTGACGTTCATGTCTCGTTCCACTTATTACATGGGTCCAAGTAGTGCTTGCACGGCTGTTGTGCGGTCTCTTGGACACAACCTTGTAAAGAATGTGAGTTGGTAAAGGTGAGTTTCTCTCCCCACTCTTTTCCTACTCCATTCCTCTTCCCTTACACTGGGATTGACCTTGGGGAAGGGGAAGGAGCCCCACGAGTTCTCTTTAATCTGGCACTAAAACCCGGAGACTAATGTTAGCATCTGGGGCCAAGTGAGTAACGACAGGTGTTATTTACTGAACACATACTATACACCAGACAGCTTTCTAAGTACCTCATAAACAAGCTTACATTCATCCCTAAGAAGAAGGAACGGTTATTCCCATTATCTAGAGAGGCCACTAAAACACAGAGAGGGTGTGTGAATAGCCCCAGGTCACACAGCTAGTTGACAACCAAGCCAGAATCTGAACCCAGAGGAGTCCGGCTGTAGAGCTAACCTCCTTCACCACCACATGGTACTGCCACTTGTGCCAACCAGCCTGAGATCATTAGAATATCTAGGAGAATGATCTGCCTTGGTGAGGCTTCGGGGAGAAGGGAGGAAAAGGAACTGAGTTCTTGCTCTACACAATGCTTCTCACCTGCGGGGGTAAAATTACCTGGTTGCATTCTGCCTAGATCCTGGGCTTATTTGCCATGTGAACCTAAGCAAGTGGCTTAACCTCTCTGAGCCTCTGTTTCCTTGTTTGTAGAATAGAAAGAACGCTTCCTCTGTTGTGCAGTTCAAAGGGGCCAATGCTGACAGCACTCTCAGCATGGTGCCTGGCACAGAGAGAACACCAGAACCGTGGTAAATTCTTAAATATGGGAATGTTGATATTTATGTAAATTCTTGCATATGGAAATGTTGGTATTTCATTTATCCCACACATCCTGTACGTTAAGTGTGATCATCTCCATTTCATTGTTGGAAAAACCGAGTTCAGGGAGGCTGAGCAATCTCACGGTGGGAACGTGGCCAAGCTGCAGTAGGAACCCTCCAAGCCTTCTACCCCAACGTCTTTCCAAACCCTGGTCCTCACTGTGGATGGGGTGAGCTTGAGCACCTGGGGGTGGAGGGAGCCACGCGCAGTTACAAGCCTCTGGCTCGCTTGCTTGCATAGCATCTGCTCCTCTCTGCAGGGCACTCCTCTGGCCGCAGGGGTGAGCTCAGCCCTCCGTGGGGCAGCCAGAGGTGTGGGGTTTAATGCTGCAGCAATCGGTGCAGAACCATTCCAGCTTCCTTGCCTCTTAGCGGGGTCAGTCTGAATCTCAAGGTTGCGTGAAGAATCTCAAGGCTCCCCTTGGAGTGAAGACCCCATTGCCCAGCTGGGAACTTGCCCATGAACTACCCGAGAAGGGCTCTCCTTTCTTCCCTATCCCAGCTGCCTGACTCTCACCGTGCTTCCTGGGTCTCCTCCCCAATAAATTACTTGCATCCAATGCTTGTCTCAGGGTCTGCTTTCGGGGGAACCCAAATCAAGACACCCCCCTGCCCCGGCCACTTCAAGCATGGATTATCCTTGGCTTAGTGCAATGGCAAGACAATGAGCTCTTTATCCCGGCAGATGTAGGCTTCGATCTCAGAGCTGTGCCTCTGGGCTGTGTGTGACCTTAAGCAAACGACTCAACCTCTGAACCTCCACTTGCTTATCTGTAGTATAGGGAACATCTGTCCAGAGAACCAGTGTGATGGAGCCCCTGGCAGATGGTCGGGGCTTACTCCATGTTTGTTGTTCTGAAGACAGATGATCCCAGATAGGCTCTTGAGCCCCAGATCTGCTGGATGTCGCCATGGCACCTGTGTCAAACTTGTCACGGTCCTCCTGTGTTCTCATTCCTGGGCCTTTATTCCACTTCTGAGTGTGCCCTCCAAGGACCTCTGGCTCATTACCACTGCTCCCTCGTCCTCACTGACCACCATTCCCGGAGGTCTGCACACCCCCCCCCCCACTCCGAGCCTGGCCCTTCTCCAGCCCCACTACCCGGTTCTGCCCCTGGGATCAGACCTGGCTGCTGATCAGACCTGGGACCAGATCTGGGTACTGCTCTACACAGTATGTCAGGGCCTGGCAGGTCACGTAGCCCCTCTGAGCTTCGTCTTTGAATTCAGAAAGGGGTGTAGCATTGTTTTAAGGGTTAAAGCATCCAATCCAATGTGTGGTAAATAATCAAGGCTTGACACATCCCTCCTCTCTACTCGGCGCCAATGACCTTCACGGACTCTCTCCCCTGAACGGCTTATGTAACCTTCTTACTAGTCCCCCTGTGCCAAGAGCAGGCTTCTCAAACTTGACCTGGCACACAGGCACCTGGGATCTTGTTAAAATACGGATTCTGGTTCTGCAGTTCCGGGGTGGGGCCTGAGCTTCTGCGTTCCTATCAGGTTCCCAGGAGATGCTGACACTGCTGGTCTGGGGCCCACACTGAGTAGCAAGGACCTAGAACTTTCCACCACCAGTACTCTCCTCTCTGCTTCTGAGCATTGTCCATGATTCTGATGCTCTCACCCCTGGCTCGAAAGCTGTGGCTGGGTCCCTATTGCATTGTGAGGATGACAAAGCTAAGGTTCATGGCATACTTTGGGCATGCCAAGCCCCGCGCTAAGGAAGAGCTTTCCAATCTTCATCCGTTGAACTCTCTGAGATGAAGGCCACGAACACCCATTTTACAGAAGAGGAAATGGAGGCACAGAGAGGTAAAGCCATGTGGCCACGTCACACGGATCATAATAAGGCTAGACTTTGCACCCGGGTCTGTGCGCCTGACCGCTCTGAGCACCCCCCTTATGGAGTCCCATCCCCTCAGGCCGGGATTTAAGGACTTTCCCTGTGGGTCAGAAAAGGACATTCCCTGCACAGGTGGAGTTCAAGGCGGTGGGTCAGGGGCACCGGCTTAGGAAAGGACTCCTCCAGAACGCTTTCTCTCCGGGGCCCAGGAAACTCCGGGGTCAGTGGATGCCAGGCGGGAGGGAGCGCCAGCCTGGGTGGGAGACGAGGGTGGAGGGGGAAGGGCAGGGGTAGGGCACAGGCCAGGCTGCGGCTGGAAAGCCCCGCCCCGAGGTCCGTGCAGCTTTCAGCAGGGGCTCTGCTCTGTGTGCTGACATTTAAGCCTGGCGCTGACGGTTGAGCCCATTTGACAAAAATGCACGTATTTTGCACATCTATTTCCTTCCACCCATCACTCAAGGCTGTCGTTCCCCGAGGAGGCCAAGGGCATAATTGCTGACATAACAGCTTAAGTGCTTTTTGGAAAACTCACTCCCCGCTCTGGTCTGTGGCTCCTCCTCCCTGGCTGGGCTGCAGGGCCAGGCTCTCTTCCTCCAACTCGTCTCTGTCTCTCGTTTTCCTTACTGTCTCTCACTGTCTCCCCCTCTTTGTCTCTGTCTTTGTCTCAGACTGGCTTCTCATTCCCCCTCTCCCTTTCTCTCTGTCGCTCCTACCCTGCCCTCCCGTGCCCTCTGTCTGCCCCTCCCTGTGTCTGTCTTTCTGTCTCTCCTCGAGCTCAGCTCATTCCCACCCGTGCCCTGCTTCCTCAGCTTTCCCCTCGTCTCACTTAGTCCCGCTGTTGGTCTTTTTCTGTTTTGCAGCTGCCTAACGGGACTGGAGGTTTATCTTCCAGAGTCTTCCCCAAGGGACCCCTTCTCGGTCCTCTCCACCCCTCAGCTCCAAGACCCTCTGAAGAGCCTCCTATCTCCCCAGGATCTTTGATCCCAGGGTGAGTCTGACTCACAGCACCCCAAGCAGCTTTCCTGGGTCACTGCCCCTTTGCCCACCCCCACCCCATACCCCACACACCGCACCCCGTTTTCCTTTTCACCGGCAGCCAGGGCTCCTGGGGGAGTCTTCCCCAAGTGGGCCGCCCATCCACGCTGCTCTGGGAAAGTAGAGACATGCATTCAGGTTTGAGGGTCTGCCTGGGGCTGTCAGCTCCCCCACAGGGGCAGAGTCCAGGGACCCTTGGTTTTGTTTTTGTTTTCTCAGCTCTGTGTACCCGGATGCATTCCATAAAACTGATGGCTTTTCTGAGTTCAGGATGGTGACTCTGAAAACCCTGGGTCCTTGTCTTGGTGTGGCCCCAGAGCCCTGAGCAGAGGCGAGGGTTCACTGCTCTGCATCTCCCCACGGACAAGGTGGCTGTGACCCTGGGCAGAGATGCCCGTGGTGGAGGTGGGTCTCCAGATATGTTCTTGCTTGGCGACAGCCCAGCCCAGGAAGGAACAGGAAGAGGGAGGCCTCCAGTCTACAGAGGCAAGTAGGGCAGAAGAGCCATGTAAGGTGCTGGGGGGGGTCGGTACCCCAGGGCTGAGGAGAAGGTGGTGACAAGGGGCCACCCACAGAACTGGCACAGACCCTCCTTCCTGGAAGGGGCAGCACTAAGCTGAGTGTAGTGGTCCTCCCCCACTTCCTGTGACCTGAGGGATGGGGGAGGGGACCTGAGCTGTTCACAGCTTGAGAACCCAGGCCAGAGAACGGTGGCCCCACTTGAGACAGCAAATGGCAGCCATGGCACTTCCTAGTGACAAGCCCAGCTCTGAGAGCCCCAGCAGGAGGAGGTGGACTGACAGCCTGGCCCGTAGGCTGGTGATGGGGGATGGCAGTGGCCCCCTTGAGGCACAGCAGGTGGTCTTCCGGGCCCAGGGATCAGTGGGCATCATGTGCACAGGGCTGGGGAGACAGTCAACCACCCTGAGGGTCCTCTGTAAAACCGGAGCACCATGGGGACGGGGTCAGGGAGGAAATGCCTGTGGATGGTGCACGGGGATCAGAACTCACTTGCAGCTGGGAAGAGCAGTGGGCAGAGCTGGGGGTTCCAGGGGTCAGGAAATCTGTGGTCAGGCCCTGATCAGCAGCCATATGTCTGCTGGTCTTGCCCTTTTTAAGACAGATGCGCTCAGGAGACGCAAAGCCACCTTGCAGCCTTCTTGCTTCCCAACGACCTGTCCCGTTTGGTGCTTGAGACACAGCTCAGGGGCCCGGAAGGACCTGGGGCTAAACTGAAGTTTGCAGAACGGACTTCTTATCCTTCGAAGCCTGGCTGCAATGTCACCACCTCCTAGAGGCCTCCCCTGACCTTCCCCCGTGAGAACGATCTCTCTTTCCTTCTCTGACCCCGCCATGCTCTCTCATCTATTTATTCCAACACTTACTATGTGGGACTGCAGTCCTTTCCCCCTCAGTCTGTCACTCCAGATGGACTGGGAGCTCTTCGATGGCACGATCTGCATCTCCCCACCTGGCATCAGCCCGGGCCAGGGGGATGCTCTGATCTGTCAAATGAGTGATGAGGGGAGCAGATAAAGAAATGAAGGATCCAGCTGGCCTCTGAGGC
This sequence comes from Mellivora capensis, assembly GCA_004024625.1. Taxonomy (NCBI): domain Eukaryota; kingdom Metazoa; phylum Chordata; class Mammalia; order Carnivora; family Mustelidae; genus Mellivora; species Mellivora capensis. The sequence continues at coordinate 112,781 of PISX010003466.1, read as the reverse complement.
TGGGCTCTGCCCTACACATCCCTCCTTTCCTCCCTTCAATCCCAGGTTGAGCAAAGCACCATTTCCAGTCTGCTCAGGGCCACCGAGTTCTCAGATTCGGAGTCCAGAGCGGGCGGCCAGCCCATCCCCCAGGGCACTCAGCTGGCTTTCTTCGGGCGTGTCCCTGGCCACTTTATGTACTTCATCCACTTGCTGCTGAGATATTAATGCACTTCAGGGGTCAGTGGAGCCCAACGACCGCACCGTTAATAGGGCAAAGCAATTCCAATTTCATGCCTACATGGGCTTCCCTCTATTAAGGCAAAGAGAGGGAACAAATCTTTTTTCTTATTCCTTCCAGAAAACAGGCAAAGGCATTGTGTGACAGAAGCTCAGGTAAATTACTGGCAGGCAGCAGAGGGGGCAGGTGGCTCCAGTGAGAGAGAACAGAGCTTTGGAAAATAAGGAAGTAGGATGAGGAGACTGGTGGCACTGTGTGGTTGTTGCCTGCTGATCTGGCCCGGATGTTTATACTGATGAACATCTGAGAGCCCCCAAGACTTGAAAATCATCTGCTTTGGCGTCGCTATCCACCTGCAACGTGCAGGCATGCAAATATTTATTGAATGAATGGATCACATAGGTGGCCAAAATGGTTCTAACTCTGCCTCTTCCCTTATGTCCATACATTATGCAATATAACTTCACGTTTTTCAGGTCAGGTCATGATCTCAGGGTCATGGGATGGAGCCCTGAGTCAGGCTCCGAGTTTGGCATGGAGTCTGCTTGAGATTCTCTCCTTCTCCTTCTGCCCCTCCCTCTGCATGTGCACTCTCTCTTTCTAAATAACTAAATAGATAAAATATGTTTTAAAAATGTCCACTGTATTTCTCTACCCCCTTAACGCTGGGCTGGCCTTTTGACTTGCACTGGTGAACAAAATCAGTAGAAGGGACAGGAGTGCAGGTTCCCCTGGACCCCAAAGGGCCTGTATGCTTTGGCTCTCTCTCTTGGTCCTCTGCCTGGGCTGGCCTGCTGGAGGATGACAAATGAGATGAGGGAGATCCGAGTCATCCCAGGGAAGGTGATCCTAGCCTAGGCAGCCTCCAGCTGACTGCAGATGGGAAAGGGAGCCCAGCCTTAATCAGTTCAGCCTGGCTCAGACCAGCTGCATAACAGAAATAATAAAAAGCTGCCATTGTTGATGGTTTGGGAATGTTTGTTATGCAGCAGCATTGTGACAACTGACAACTACCAGAGCCACATGACTGCGTTCCTCATTAACCTGCAGCGTTCATCACACTCCTTGACCCATGGCACCTGCTTCATAAATATTTGTCGAATGAATTAATGTACTTTGGGAAGCACTGATATAACTTCTTGTCTTTCCACAATTTACCACAGGACGTGGTAAATTGTCCTCCCTCTAAGCTTTTGCTCATTCCGTTCCCTCTGTCTAGAATGTTCTCCTCCATTCTCTGCCTGGCCAACCTCTCTTTTGGCTTCTGACATCTGTATATCTGGCATCTGTTCTCTTTGGTTTCCTCCAACCTGATTCTCCTACCCCAGTGGAATGAATCTCTCCCAAGTCAGTGCTCCACAGCCCTGGGTGTCTGTGGGGGCTGCTGAACGTTGATCACACTGACTTACCTCGGCTAGTTGGGTAAATGTTTTCCCCCACTGGATCATGAGCTCCTTCAGGGTAAGAGCACATCTTGCCTGTCTCTGCAGCCTGGATGACTAGCATAGGACCTGGCCCACAGCTGGGCCTTTGAGAGGTACTGGTCCGCTCACTCCCTCATGCAATGCACCTGCCACGAGCCAGCTAGATCAGTGGAATAGCTTTATCCTGGACCTGAACATAATAATCATAAATGTGCATTGTTGCCTACCACTGAGGTTTGGGTTAGTTTGGTATACAGCACTATTGTGGTAACTGCTGACTGTTACACTTGGCCCCAAGAAGCCTTGGATTTCCTGGGAGTTTCCGGCTACTTCCCACATGTGGCAGCTAAGACTGAGGGAAGGGAATGAGGTACAGCTCCACTCCCCTTCCTGGGAGAAGCACCTCTTCTGTCTCCTCCTCACCCCTCCCCAGTGCCCGTCCCAACAGCTGCGGTCACCCAATAAATGAAGAATTCAGAGCCACAGACAAAGGTGGGGAAAATTGTTCTGTTTTAATTAAACTGACTGAAGAAGCCAAGACACAGACAGAAAGAGACTAAGAACAGACTGGAAATAGTTTAGAAAAGAAATGAAAACCGATCGCAGAGATGTCAGTGCTGGGTGGAGTGGCAGGAGTGGGGGCCGAGCCTTCACGTCAGCTCCAGGACCACTGTCAGGGCGAGCACCAAGGTGAGCCGGACGCCAGGAGGGCCAGAAGCGGAACCTGGGTTGGGCGGCATGGAGGAGAGTCAGGGTCAGGGTCAGGGTCAGGGCCACCGACCCGGGTGGGTGTGGCAGGGTGTGGATCGTGGAATGGCAGAGCTTCAGAGGGCCCCCACAGAGTCTGGATTCAGCAACAGGATGTACTGGCTTCAAATCCCAGTTCTGCCACCTGTCGCACCAAAATGGTTGTGACCCTTTCTCTGTCCCAGGGCTGCTGAGCTGAGCCTGGTGGCCATGGGATCATCCAGTGGGGACCAGGTGCAGGGACCTCCATTGTGAGATGTGCGGTGGGCTCAGTGTGAGGAGGGGAGGGCTGGTGGGCTGGGGAGCAGGGGCTGGGTGCAGCTCCAGGAGGACAGTATCAAAGTCTCCAGCCGGGGCACCTGACTGCCCTATGGACTGGTCCCGAGCCCGGCGGGGGAGCAGGTACAACCCTATGGTCAATTCTGGACACATCCTCTTGGGGCCAGGGCACTAAGTTCTCTGAGCTAAGAGAGCTGGAGTTCATTGTGGATAATGGTGGTGGGGAGGGAGGGGGCACACTAGGTCCCTGGAAATCCTCACTGGCTGGTTTGGGGTACCGATTCCCCCCTTATTGCCTCAGCACCCACAGCTGACCGCCTTTGATGCAGACTGCTGAACTGGAGGGCAGTCGCCTGCCTGAGGCTCCAGGGAAAGGCAAGGGGATGCGAAGAGGCGGCTGGGGAACCAGGGCATCCTGGAGCCTTGCAGACCACTCGCTTTCGAGCAAACAGCTCTGAGAGTGAGGACTTACCATTGGAGTCCTCTGTTCCTCTTGCAATATTTGGGTTTTCTGTTGGAAAGAACAGGAAGAGAAGCAGATGGGGGCGACATTCAGGTAAAGGAGCGCCCCGATACTCAGCCCCCACCACGTGGCATCACGCACGAGCTCTCGGTACAGCCGAAAGCCTCGGTGGGTGGTTAACGTCAGCCCCATTCTACAGATGCAGAAACTGCGGGAGGCTAAGTAGATTGCCCACGGTTGCCCAGCTAGGAAGGCCTGGGTCTGGGATTTGAACCCAGAGCTCTCTGGTTTCCAGCACGGAACTCTAGTATTTTGTATAAGGCATCCTCTCGGGCCCAATTTAGGGGATCCCGGCCCTTGATGCTCCCTCCTCCCTGGGACAGCTCCGGCCAGGGCCGCCCCTGGTCCTCCTTCCAATCCCCAGTCAGGGCGGCGTACCAAAAACAATGAGCCGGGTGTGTGTGTCGGTGGAGCCCAAGGGGTTCTGGGCTGTGCAGCGGTACATGGAGCCGTTGAGCTCGGCGGGAACACGCTCCAACACCAGCTCCTTCCCATCAAACTCGGTGCTGCCATCCAGGAGGCGGCTTCCAACCCGTGTCCATGTGAACATGGGCTCCGGGAAGACTTCATTCTGTATGGGTCAGGACGGGGCGGGGGTGGGGTGGGGAGTCGGGTCACAAGAGGACCCATTCTGCCAGTGCAGGAAGGGGTCAGAGGCCTGGCGTGGCCAGGACTGGAAACACAGGGCCATCCCATGGGTTGGGAGTGGCTGCCCTGGCACACCAGGAAGAGAAGGGCTCTAGGACTCAACGGACAGTCAGGGTCCATGAGCTGTGTCTGCTGTGAGCTCTGGATGGGAGAGCGAAAATGCACGCACATCTTGCCATTCCTCATCAAGGCCAATTTTGCCCCACAGGCTAGGACACTGAGGCCTGCTGGAAGTGCTGAAGGTCAAGGGAAGGCTCTTGGAGCATGCTGCCTGGGATGCTGTGCCCACTGGCATCCATACCCCCTCCCACCAGCCTCCTGGATGCTCAGGGAGAGGCCGACCTGAAATCCATGGACCAGAATCCTCACTGTGTCCCCAACCCGGGCTCTGCTGGGCGTCATCATGATTTTGGGTCCTTTGGGGGCAACTGTAAAGAGAAGAAGGCCAGGTCAGAGAGCTGTACGTAGGTATGGGGAAGGGGAGACTGAGCAAGGAAAGGAGGCACAGGGAAAATGGAAGAGGAAGTTCTGGTCCAGTGGTGAGTTTCCTTGGGATCAGCTGCCACAGAACCAGGAGCTCTGAGCATGCTGGTCTATTCATTCACGCTCGCGCTCGTTCATACCCAGTCCCCGCGGCCCTGCAGTCAGTCAAAGCCTGTCTGAGAGCTGGGCATTCAGTGGTGCCCAGAACACCACATCTTGTGGGGTTCACTCTCAGTAGGGATGAAAGACAGACACAAGCCAGCGTGACCAGGGTCAAGGCAGAGAAGCCCAGTGGACAGCGGAGTCAGGGATGTCTCAAAAGAAGTCTACCCCAGAAACGACTCAGCTGCGAATGGGGGGACGCCTATTTCCACAGCCTTGACTGCTTGAGGCACCCCAAACTCCCACCTGCACTAAACCCTCATGAGGCGGGACTCTGCTGTTCCTGTCCCCTGCCCAGCTGGGTTCACTATGCCCAGAGAGGGCAAGTGACTTGCCAAAGGTCACACAGTGAGGAGGAGCCAGGACAGAACTTAGCTCTCCTCCCTTCTGCTCCAGGGCCTTCTACTAGGTAATCTGCCCAGTAGGGTTTTCTGAAATCCCTAGGTTGGAGGTGGCAGGCGAGGTAGACAGGTGTGGAGAGACCATTTCCTTCCGTGGGCCTTTGTCTTCCCTGCCCCTTTCCCTCACATTCTTGTATTGCTTCTTTCACGGCCCTTTATAGCTTGAGCCTGAGGGCATGACACCCAGGGTCCTTACTATTCAGTGCACAAGAGAACAGCAGGGCTAGGAGAGCTGCTGGGGCAGCCGCTGGGGCCTCGGAGCCTGTCCCCTTGGGTTCAGATTGGGAAACCGAGGCACACAGGTTAAAAAAAAGGGGGGGGGCTTATCCAAGGTCACCCATGGAGCTAATTTCCCATGCTTCCTGGGGCTCTTTCTTCCAGATTCATGCCTTCAGTTGTTCAATAGGTCATTCCTGAGCCACTCCCATGCCTGACTCTGGGTGGAGCTGGGAGCACCTGCTGGCCAGGGGCACACGCTTCTGTAGGGCAGACAGTCCCGTGTGCAAACAAGCACGTAGACAGAAGCCACGAGAACGTGAGAGTTCTGCAGTCGCACCAAGGGTGAGTGGTGGCCAGAGTCCCTTCCCAGGAGCTGACATTTCAGTGGAGACACGAAACTCAGGAGGAGGGTTCCAGGGAAAGGAACAGCCAGGACCTGGGGCCGAGGCCGAAGTTCAGGGGCTGTGGGGGCTGGGGCTTCCTGGGCTGGAGGAAGGGCACAGGGTTTTGAGTAGAAGGCCAAGCTCCACTCCGTGCCTTCTTGGTGAACATCTTCCAGGGGAGGGAACAGGAGAAAAGCTTTGTGCCAGGCCCTGGGGCTGGCCTGGGATCGCCCCTACCTGGCCTTGCCTCCTCCCCAGCCTCTCCTTCCCACTGGGCTCTCTGAGCAGAAATCCAAGCAGCCAGCCAATGTGGATGGTCTCCCAGGCACTGCCAAATTCATTCTCTGAGAATGAAACTAAGGACTATTAATTAAACCACGAGCCAGGCATCTGAAGTGCCACATGGGCCCGAGGGAAGCATGGGTGGGAAGAGGGGGAGCGCAGGGAAGGCTTCAGCTACCATCTCCGCCCGCGGTGGGGTGGGGGGGGGAGAAAGGAGCCCTGGCGTCTGGGATCCTTGGGCGGGTTCTGGTCTAGGGCGTGTGGCCTTGGGCCAGTCACTGCACGTGCTTTCCACAGGTGCGCAATGGCAACAATAAGAGCAGCCCTTGCCCACCCCCCACAGCCGCCCGCCCCGCCCCACTGTGCTGGTGGTCTGGGAGGCTGTGGCGTGCAGGGCTGACATTGGCCTTGGCCGGGAGCCTACTGTGCACCAGGCCTTGTGCAGCACCTCCTAGAACTTCCCAACCTCTGGATTGTCCCTGTAAGGAAACCAAGGCCTGGTGAGGCCTGGGACGGGGGTCAAGAAGCTTCCTCCCCTTCTTTTTTGACCCTCAAGGGCTGCAAAGCAAGTTTGCGGGTGCAAGCCCTGCACAAGGAAAAGTGGCCCTGAGTTATCTCGTCAGCTCTTTGTGTCCCTCTGGGATGGCACTGTCCGGCTGCAGCCAGCAGAGGGTGCACAAGGGCACCCCGCCTGAGGAAGTGTGAACCCCTTTCCTGTGCAGGTCAGTTTGCTCACTGTCCTGTGTGCCACCTGGTCCTTCAGGCCGAGGCCTGGGCCTAGTGACGGAGGGGAGAGGGAGCCTAAGATGCACGAGACCCCATTTCAGGCCTATCACCCACCCGGGGGCCTATGAGGCTGGGTACCACAAAACCCATTCTGCAGGCCCTAAACCTGGCCCTCAGGAAGGTCGTGGCTTGCCAGAGGTCTGGCCTTGTCATAGGCAAGGGGGTGGCAGGAGCAGGGCTTGGTGGCACACAGGCCTGCGGAGGGAGGCCCGGAGGCTGGGGGCAGTGGGAAGGGTGGGGAGAGCGGGAGGCTGGCTTCCCCTGGGGCAGCCAGACTTCCTCCCTGGCCTTCTGAGCTGCCTGTTCCCAAGGACTCCCATGCAGAGCTGACCCCAAGGGACAGTGGGGGGCAGGAGAGGAGTCTGGTCCGCCCTCCCTCTGAGCTCCATCCTGGCAGCCGTTGCAACTACCAGTGCCTTTGCAGCAGGTGGGCCTCCGCGACACCCCCCAACCCCACTACCTATCGAATGCTGCTTCCACAAGCCAGGCCTGCTGCTGCCGCCCTCACCCCTCCCCCCAACCCTGAAAGCCACCAGAAGCTCCTGGAAGCTGAATCCTGCTCCCTCCCCCCATCCACCTGCTCCTAAAACACAGCACTAAGAGGGTCCAAAAGGAATGTTCTCAGCCCCTGTACTATTTCCTGCTCTCCAGAAAGAGCAGGGGGTCCAGAGACCCAAGGTTGGGGCCTGGCCTTCTGCTCTCTGATGGCCTGACTCGGATGTGTTAGTTCAAATTGTTGGGCCTCAGTCTCCTTACCCATGAGTGGGGAGAATAGGGTATTGCACTATTTGAGGAGTTGCTCTGAAAATAATAATGGGGGACAGATAGGAGGCTATGATATGAGATGTAAAATGGTATGCATCTGCCCAGAGGAGGGCAAAAAGACCCTGATTATGTAAGCTGCCGTCCTTACCTCTCCAGAGCATTACAACAGCCTTGTGAAATCTTTTGGAAAAGTCCCTGTAGGCTTTTCCAGGAATTCTGGGTTTTCACTAAAATGCCCATCCATCCACCCACCCACCTACCCACTCATCCATCCACCCACTTACCCATTCATCCATCCACCCATTCATCCACCCACCCATCCATTCATCCATCCATCCATCCATCCACCCACCCACCCACTTATCCATCCATCTATCCATCCACTCATCTACCCACTCATCCATCCATCCACTTACCCATTCATTCATCCATCCATCCATCCACTCACCATCCATTCATCCATTCAACCATCCATCCATCCATCCATCCGTCAACCCACCCACCCACTTATCCATCCATATATCCATCCACTCATCTACCCACTCATCCATCCATCCACTTACCCATTCATCCACCCACCCATCCATTCACCCATCCATCCATCCATCAACCCACCCACCCACTTATCCATGCATCTATCCATCCACTCATCTACCAACTCAACCATCCATCCACTTACCCATTCATCCATCCATCCATCCATCCATCCACCCACCCATCCATTCATCCATCCATCCATCAACCCACCCACCCACTTATCCATCCATCTATCCATCCACTCATCTACCCACTCATCCATCCATCCACTTACCCATTCATTCATCCATCCATCCATCCACTCACCATCCATTCATCCATCCATCCACCCATCCATCCATCAGTCCATCCATCTATCAACCCACCCTCCCACTTATCCATCCATCCATTCATCCATCCACTCATCCATCCATCTCTCCATCCACTCATCCATCCACCCATCTAGCCCCACATCCATCCACCCAGTCATCCATCCATCCATTCATCCACCCACCCACCCACCCATCCAAACATTGATCTACTTACCTACCCACTCACTCGCTCACCCATCCAGCCATCTAGCCCATCTATGCATCCACTCATCCACCTATCACTTATCCATCCATCCAACCATCACAAACCTACCCATAAACCTACCATTCCACTCACCCACCCATTCATTCATCTGTTCTCTACATATAGTTCTTTACTGTACACCAAATCTGTGTCAATTACTATGGAGGGCAATGTAGGGGATACAATAATGAATAATAACAGTAGCTAATATTGACTGAGTACTTACCCTGCCACTATGCTAAGCACTTTGTGTGTATTTGCCTTATTTAATCTTCCCAACAACCCAGAAAAGTATGAATTAATTATTAAACAGGTGCTTACTAAGTAACATTACTTACTAACTAACAAACATAGGGATTGTTTTGAGCCTTGCACCACGCGAACAAGGCAGGTATAGACCCTGCCCCCATGGACTTTAAATTCCAGTGGGGGATCCAGCGAATAATGAAACACATAATACACCTGTAGGTTGAGATAAATGTGATACCAGGAAATAATGCCACACAAGGAGTTGATGGGGCCAGGAGGAAGAAGCTGTTTGAGATTGGGTTATTCAAGGAAAGACCTTCTGAGCAGAGGGCTTGAGACTACACGGGGCAAATATGCTAGGCAGAGAGGAAAGCCAGTGCAAAGTCACAGAGGTGGGCCTGAGCTGGGCGTATTCACAGAATAGTGAAGGGGACCCCATGGCTGGATAGATGGAGCAGAGAGGAGTGACAGGTGAACACCGCTGAGATTTGGCTTAAATATAGTGGCAGCCTTACGGGGCAATGCACTCTTCTTAAGAACACAATGTGATGAATCTTAATGTGAACACCTAAGTAACCACCATCCCAAACTCTAGAACGTTCTCATCCCTCCAGAAGTTTCCTTTATGCCTCCTTCCATCTCCCACAGGGAAACTGTTTTGATTTCTATCATCAGAGATTTTATGTCCTAGATGTTTATTACAGAAGTGGAATCATGCAATATGCACTCTTCTGTCTGGCTTGTTTCGCTCGGGATAATGTTTTTGAGCTCTGTCCCCATTATGGCCCATAACAGGGTTTCATTTGTATCGACCTAAAGTAGTTCATGGTACAAATATACCACAAATTGTTTCACCCATCTACCTAATTACGGACATTTGGTTTACTTCTGGTTTTTATGGTTGCCGTTGTGATGAATATAGTGGCTGCAAACATTCACGTCCGAATCTTTGTAGATATACGTTTCCATTTCTCTTGGGTAGACACTTAGGAGTGGGACTACTGGGTCATAAAGTGGTTTTGGTGTTTTTTTTTTTTATCTTGGTAAGCAATTACTAAGAGTTCAGTGTCGTGATACTGTTTTATATTCCCAGCAGCAATGTATGAAGGTTCTGCCTGTTCTGTCCCTGCACTGCGAATTCAAGAAAGAACAGTAGAAACTTGCCGGCATTTTCTGTCACTGGCTTTTCCAACACTAGCCATTCCAGTCGCTGTGACATAGCGTATCTCACTGAGGCCTTAGTCTTCCTTTTCCTGGTGATTAATGATATTATACACCTTTTAATATGCTTATTGGTCCTCTTCATGTGTTCTTTTTTTAAAATTTTTAAAATTGTTTTAATGTATTCTTTTTTTAATTGAGCCGTCTTGTCATAATGATCTTAGTAGTTCTTCATATATTCTGGACGCCAGTCCTTTGTCATTTATCTGTTTTGAGAGTATTTTCTCCTGGTCTGCTGTTTGCCTTTTCATGTTTCTAAAGATGCCTTTTTATGAGCAGAAGCTCTGAATTTTTATTCAGGCTAATTTAGCCATTTTCAATTTTTCATTTGGTGCCTCTTGTGACCTTTTAAAGAAATCTCTGCCTACCTCAACATCACGAAGCTATATTTCCATGTTTTGCTTTAAAACCTTTATGTTGTTGGGTTTCACATTTAGGCCTGGGATTCATCTCAAATTAATTCTCGTGTGCATGCGAGGTAGGGGACTGGGGTCATTTTGTCCTTAAGCTTCTCCGGTGGTTCAGGGCTGTCTGTTAAAAAGATTTCTCTTTCCCTATTCAACAGCCTGGGGGCTTTCGTCAAAAATCAATGGACTCTCTCTTTGTGGGTCTATTTCTGGACTCTATTCTGTTCTATCAATCTATCTGTCCACTATTGGAGGGTCAGGGATGGGTGTGTATCTGTGTCATGATCTGATTTATATTTTAAGTAGATCAATCAGGACAAAGAACAGAAAAGGACAAGAGTGGGAGCAGAAAGACCAGTCTGGGGGCTACTGTAAGAATGTGGACGGGGACTGATGGCGCTTGGGTTGGGTGGTTGGAGAGGAAACCGCAAGAAGTGGCAGATGTGGGACGGGTTCTTGGGTGGGACTGCCAAGGCTTGGTACTGGCTTGGACGTGGGGTAGGAGAAAAGAGCGGGAGAAACAGGTGACTGCAAGTGTTCTGGCTCCATTGATGGGAAGAGGGTGGTTGCCACCTACTGAGATGGGTTCTGGGACCACCATGCATGTCTTCTCGTGGGGAGTGGCATCTGAGCTGGGGAGGATGTCCCCACAGAGGAAACGGGAGGGATCATGGAGAAGCATGCTCTGATCTTTGCCAGCCTGACCTTCAAAGTCCCAATCAGATGGTTGGATTCTGTGCCCCAAGGTCATCTCCCGCCCCTTCCACTGTCTCCTGGCCAAGGCTAGAATGCAGGGGGCCCTCTACTCCCTCGGGACCCCTCTGGTTCAGAGCTTTCTGCACAGGTTACACCTACTGGCTCTGAGGGTCCTCCCCACAGGCCCAGCAGGTGGGCAGTAGAGGGCAGCAGTGAAGAAGGTGAGCCTGGGATCAGACCCGGCTGGGTGACATAAGGGGAGGTACTCCAAGGCTGGCTCCCCTCACTTATGACATGGGAATGAGGACGCCATCTCTCACTGTCCCAGAGGCTCACTGCACAGGCGCAAGGAGACCTTGTGCAGAAATCATCTTATATAGACCCGGGCCCCTGGCATTTATGAGGTCCCAATTACTCGCTCCATTCAATAGGTCAGAAAACTGATGCTCAGGGACATGAGGCCTGAGGTCACCCCAACAGCCAGCAGCCAAGGGTGGATGGGAAGCCAGCCTGGGATTTCTACTCATCCACTGTGGCCCTGCTGTGTTCTCACTCCTCACTTCCCTGGGGGGCACACCTATGTCCGTGCATGCCCCTTGTCTGTTGGTGGGCCTTGGCCTTGCTCTGATGATTGGGGGGTGGGGGACTCCCATCAAGAGAACCGTGTGGGATCAAGGACAGAGCAGGCGAGTGCTTTAATTGGGCCTGTGGTGCAGGTGGGAAGGGGGTGGGGCAGGCCCACAGCAGCACCCCTCCTCACCGTCACGGAGGTAGGAGATGTGAACGGCAAGCTCACCCCTCTGGCTGCTCTGGAGTCCTTGTCTGGGCTTTCTTGCTCTCGGGTGGGGCAGGGCACTGTCCCAGGAAGCCAATGCTTGGGCAAGAGGACCAGGGGACGGCTTTCCTGGGAAAAGCTGCCCAAAAAAGTTACAGCTGCTGTGCTTCCCTGCCCTGGGGCAGGTTCTATCTGGAGGGCCGGGAGATTTGAATTAGAGAAAGAACAGTGGGAAGCACAGAGGGTCCAGAGAGAGCAGTGGGGGTGGGCTCCGGGCTGACAAGGTCCCAGTGTCTAGCACCACTAGGGCTGGCTGTAGGGGCTACTCATGAAGTATCCATGGGATGACAAGTGAACAGGGCTCAGGACCGTGGCCCACGACAGTAGGTGCATGAGGAGGCACAGTGAGAGGCTATGAGTGAGACTCCGGGGCCACAAGGTCCACCTCCCAATCCTCTGCTTACCTTGAGCAATCACAGGTTCAGCAAGCTTCTCTGACTCTCCATATTCTTGATCCTGACTAACCAAATTCCCCCGACCTCTTGCATTCCCGCAAACTTCCCTGATTTCCCTGGGACCCCTCCCCATGTTCCCCAACCCAGCTCCAGGAACCTTCTGAAGAACCTCAGCTCTGGAGGCATCTGGGGGGCTCAGTTGGTTAAGCGTCTGCCTTCAGCTCAGGTCATGATACTGGGATCCTGGGATCCAGCCCCGCATGGGGCTCCCTGCTCAGCGGGGAGTCTGCTTCTCCCTCTCTCTCTGTGATCTCTCACTCATGCTCTCTCTCAAATAAATAAGTAAAAAATCTCCAGAATCCCAGCTCTGATCTCTGTGCCTGCTGCCCGTTTGCTTCGCCTCCCTCCAACATCCCGCGAGCCAAGGACCCCGCGCCCAGGCTCCCGCCACCCAGCTCCGCAGGGGGGCCAGCAGCACGGCACCCACCAAGTCTTACCCAGCGTGACCTCTGCCTGCATGGGCATCGACAGCGCTGGGTGCTTGACCTCACAGCTGAAGAGGGCCTCATTGTCGATCTGCGGGTTGAGCGCCCAGGTGAGCAGGGCGCGCACCTCCACCGTGCCGTCACTGCCGGGGGCGTGGCTGTGGCGCAGGAAGTAGATGGGCTCGTTGCTGTGGACCCAGCGCGGGAACTCGCGGCTCACCACGGTCTCTGGGACGTTCTCCGTGGTGGGCTGGAAGAGCATGCTGGGGTCCGGGGTCAGGCTGCGGGCGGGGCGCTCCGTGTAGGGACGCCCGCCCCGGTTCTCGGCGTCCAGCAGGGACAGTGACCTTTGCATCTTGGTGTCATCCAGGTCGCGGTGCAGGAGGCTTCGGAAGGGCCTGCTGTCCTGGAGGGGGCCAGAGCTTGCAGCCGGCGGCTCGGACAGGGGCACAGCCTCGATGGGTTCCCCATCGCGTTTGAAATAAACCTGAAATTGCAAGGAGGGTGTGGGAGAGACTGGGTGGGAATGACCTCGACCTCCCCATGGCTTCTCAGAGGAACCAGCCACAGAATGCCAGCTCTTTCCGGGCCTCCGCCTCCTCCTCCTTCCATTCCCTCCGGCACCCCCAGCACAAGTCAGCTCAGGTCCACGGAACGCACAGCCCCTGGCCGCAGAGGTTGAGGGCGTCTCCTTTACCAGCAGGTGAGCCTCTCTGCGCCCCCGTTTCCTTGCTTGTAAAGGGGAATAAGAGCACAGACTCCTTGGTCGGGGCTGTTGGATGCTTAAGTGACATGGTGTCCCAAAACAGGGGCCCGCAGCAGCCACCGGGCTCTGGGCACCCCGCCCCTGCCCACCTGGGGACAGCCTGCGGAAGAGGGAGAAGGTGGGCGGGCACCGGAGAGTAAGGGAGCCTTCGGAAGAAGAATGAAGAGGAAAGGATCTCAGCGTGGGCGCCTTTTGGAGGTTTGGATAGGAACGAAGGAAACAGGTGCGTGTGTGGGAGGGGGCGGGGTGTAGGGATGAGACTAAAGCCCGAGCCTACTCGCTTTCTCTGCTAATGGGGAATTCAAGTTCAGAGAGGCGGCATTTAATTTAATTTGCTGTCTTTTTATTTTGGTACAGGCGCCCAGAGGCCTGTGGGGATTGGGTGTATTTCTTTAATAAATCAGATAAATAAATCGATGGGAGACAGGGAGAGAAGAGAGCAGGAAGCAGCTTTCTGGGGATGCTGGTGCAGGTGAGGGGAGGGAGGAGGATGCTGAGAAGGAGAGGAGAGGGGTTGGGGGAGGGAGAAGAGAGGGGGACTGCGCTAGAGGCAGGAAGAAGAAGTGGGGGGACTGTGGCTGAGGGGCGAGGGAGGGGGTTGTGGGCCAGGCAGAAGGGAGGGATGGGGATGAAATGTGGGACAGGGAGAACCTCTCAGAGTTTATAGCTCCAACAGAGAATCTCATATGCACATAACAACCTGCTTTGGATTTTTCTTTCTTTCTTTCTTTTTTTTTTTTTTTTTTTGAAAAGTGCTTCAAAAGCAGATTTGTAATTTATACCAAAGAATTCTTTTACGTTCTGACATCCCAGGCAAATGTGAGATGCCTGGAATGTGGGGAATTAAGGATCCTATGTGTGTGTGTGGAGAGAGAGAGAAAGATGTCTTTAACATCTTTATCTGTATTCAACTACATAGATATGTGAAATTGAGTATTTTATTGCCGTATCTTAAATGGCAGGAGCAGGCAGGGGCTGGGGGTGGGGAGTCTTCCTGCAGCCCCGAGGCTGTAAGGAAACTTTCTTCGTATCCTCTGGAAAAGAAGTTGTTCTTTGGAGAAAAAGACCAGCTTGAATGATTATAGGGCGGCCAGACCTCTTTTGGTTTCCAAAGGGAAACTTGGGGGCCATATCCTGCTCTCACCAATCAGTGGGCTTGAAATTGCTTTTTTTATCTGTTTCCTTGGGACTACAAGGTGGAAGCATATGGGCACCACCAAAGGCTTGTCTCCCTACCCCTGCCTACTGCCCCACCTGTGCCCAGGTGCACCTGCCTCTTTCCCTGTCTTGGGTCTCTCTGCACCTCTTTCCTGCCCTGTACTAAGAAGCTGGGTCTATCTGCACCCAGGTCCTGGAGTCAAGTTAGCCTGGGCCCCCAGGTCACCCCACTACATCATGCCTGTGAGACAGATTGGGGTCTAGAATGCCTTGTCTCCCCGCCTTGAACTCTAACCCTACCCATCCTCCACTCCAGCCCCGGCCCCTCATTGATCCTAGTGATGTATGAAACTCACAGGGGCACGAGTGTTATACAAGTCTCTTGGAGGAGGCCTTGAAAGCAGACAGCCCATGGGTTCCCAGTATGGGTTCAGGGAACCCTAAGGGTTCCACACACGTGCTTCAGGGGTCAATAAGGGCAACGTGCCCTTCTTTCACTTTTAAATGTTTTATACATGAGGCTTCATGTATTTCATCGAGACCAAATAGGTCCTGTTGCTTCTAAAAAAGCTCAAAATCTGGTGGCGCCTGGGGGGCTCTGTCCATTGAGCATCTGACTCTTGATTTCAGTTCAGGTCAAGAGCTCAGGGTCTTGACATCAAGCCCCATGTTGGGCTCTGCACTCAGCAGGGAGTCTGCTCGGGAGTCTCTCTCGCCTTCTTCCTTTGCCCTGCTTACCAACACCCCCCTGCAACTCACGCTCTCAGTCTCTCTCAAATAAATAAATATTTTTTAAAGCTGAAAATTTTAATGTTGTCCCCTCCCTAAACCTCCTTACAGAACCTGAGGGGCAGAGGTTTCTGCTCAAGGTCATTCAGTGCGTGTGGCAGGGCTGGGGCTAGAACCCGGTTCTCCAGCTTAGTGCCCCTCACCCCTCAAAGTGGCCGTGACAATGATTCGTGAGCTGGGCTGAAAGATCTTGAAGCAGTTAGGTTGAGTCTAATATGGAGTTGGGCCAAACAGGGATTCTCTCTCATTTTCCTTCTGTCCTTTCTTCCCTTCTTCTGTCCTTCCTCCTGCATCTCTTCCTCCACAGTGGACTTGGAGCTGGAGGCCATGAACTTGAGTCCCATGTCTGTCAAGGGCACTGTGGGTGACTTGGGACATGTCCTTTCCCCTCTCTGGGTCTCATTTGTCTCCATCCCGCTCAGTAACTGAGGCAGGAGTGTGCCCGATGCCGAGCTCCTCTAAAGATGCATGTGTAGTTCTGGGACTCGAGGGTCCAGAAAAAATGGGGCTGTCTGTGCCGGGATCTTGGGAGCAAACAGACACATGGACACCTGGGGGAAGGGGGTCAGATGAGTGGGCGGAGCCAGACCTGGGCGGATGGCGTGGAGTTACCTTATGGACACCACACCTTCTCCCTTTATTCTGCAAAGTGGTTTCTGTGGTGACCCTGCAGGGGCTGGGGAGGGACTGGGGACTCCATGGGTACTCACTGTGGGTGCTGGTTTCCCTCCGGACACAATGCAGACCAGCGTGAAGTTCTGGGCTTGGTAGCGGCTGAAGGGGGCTGGCATGTCCGCGGCCACCACTTCGATGGAGGTTGGGGGAGCTACCCAAGAGGGAAGCACAGCGAGACAGAGGTTTAATGGAAGATTAGGGAAGAGTTCTTCGCAGACGACCTACCTACGAAGGGCCAGGTCCCGGGGTGGGGGCTGGGAGCAGGAAGGGGAGGAAGTTGCTCGACTCCAGGCGGTGCCACTGGCAACAACTCTAGTGGGAACGATGTCCGGGCTGGGCACACAGGCAAGGGCTCTGACTCCTGGGGCAGACAGCCTGCTCGCGAAGGTTAAACGTGGACCATGCAGTTAAATGTGCAAAGTGCATCAGCTACCAGGAGGTAGAACAGGTATAGAGGGGTTCCTGCCCGAGCCTGAGGGAATGACATTGTGCTGTGACCTGAGGGAACAAGAGCAGCTGGAGGACAAGTGTGGCAGGTGGAGGGAACTGCACATGCAGAGGTCTGCTGCATGTTGGCCCAGGGCAGGGGGTGGTGGGAGGCAGCCTGGGGCAGCAGCTGGGGGGTGCTGTGCAAGGCGCTGGGGACGGGAGAATGTGGTGTCCAGGGGGCCTGGGAGATGTGCAGGGTGGGGGACAGAGCCCCTGATGGTTGGTTAGTGCTTGCAGTGCTGTGCTGGGGCTGGATCTTACCAGCTCATGAGACCTCAATTTGCCATTTTCAGGACTGTTATCAAGCAGTTGTTGGACTGCTGGTAGCCTGAAATCGGCCACAGCAGGCGTCTTTACACCACAGAAATTGGCCGCCACTACAAATAAGCCTTTTGGTGTGTTTCCTTCTCCTGCCCCCACTCCCAGAAAGGGGGTTTCCCAGCACACCACTGGCTATGAGTTTTCTCCTTTGTCCTGAGAGCAGTGGGGAGCCATGGAAGGGTTTTAGGCAGGAGCAGTGACATGATCTGAATTGCATTTTGGAGACTGAAAACACAGACGGTGATTCAGGCTAGACAGGCTGGCCATTTAGAGCAGGCTGACCGCAGCACAGAGTACATGACTTGGAGAGACATTTAAGGCCAAGCTGCTGCTTTCCTTTCCTTTTGGAAGTTGGCTTATTTTGGCCGGTTCTGTCCCCCACCAGCTCTGCTCTGCCCGCCGGCCACCACTGGCTGGTATGACAAAGCCAGAGCTCCAGGGCACCGTGCAGTGTTGGAAAGGACACAGATGGAGCCATCAGGAGCTCCTGAGTCTGAATCCCAGATGTCACCACTATACCTCCATGTCCTTGGGCAAGTTACCCAAACTGTGAGCCTCAGTTCCCCAATTCACAAAATAGGAATCAGACTGGGCAGACATCCATGAAGGATGAGTGAGTTACTAGATGTGTAAAGGGCTAAGCAGAGTCGGGATCTGCTCTTCTTAGGGTTCCCACAATGATTTCCCCAGCCCCTTATGTTCAGCCAGGGTAGGGGCTAGCATCTGAGAACTTCAGATGGGCAAGCCTATCCATGTTGGCTTATCCATCCTTGGGTCAAGAGCAGCAGCGGGGGGAAGCAGAGAGAAGGAATTGCCCTAGGTCTTTCCTTCCTGCAGGGGGTTTTCACTCTAGTTAAGTTTAGGTAAGTTTGATAAACATTTCCGGATACCTCCTCAGTGCTGGGCATGGTGCCAGGCGCCTGCTGTGGGCGCGCAGCGATGAAACACAGTGACGAGAAGCCCACAGGCTGGGGTTGGGGGAGGGGGCTGGTGACAGCCGCCTGGCAACTCTATTTTAAGGTCTAGTGAAACGAAGTCAGGTAGGAGCCATCCATTCATTCAGGCAGCCGCCACGTGCTGCTCTATTGGCAAGGGAAGTGGAACGAACGAACGGGAAACAATGGGAGAACAATAGATGCAGAATTGTAATTAAGTGTAAGATTGTAGGAAGCAGATGGTAAGTGGGGTAGGAATTCGGAGAGGGGAAACGCACGCCGGAACACATCCATTAGCTAGAAGTCCCAGATTCTGCAATCTAACTTCTCAAACTCCAGCAAAACACCTGGGTCCCCACAGCAAGAACCGACGACTGGCCAACACTATGAGCCAGGAGCTGTTTTCAGCCCTTAGCATGGGTGAATTCATTTCACCCTCCCCATCAGCCTAAGAGGCAGGTTTATTTATTCCCATTGTATAGATGGCAAACTTAAGAGGTGAAGGAAATTGCCCAGGGGTTCACAGAGCCAGGATCTGAACCCAAGCACCCCAACTCTGACATGAGGCTGTGCCACCGCAGTCTTTGGAAAGAAGAAAGGAGTTTGTATCTACCTTTAGCCCTTAGTATGCCCATCTGGGCCACCAGGAACGCTCATTTAGTGGCACAGCTCAGCCTTCATGGACACTTTGTGATGCAGATCCCTCGGGAGCTCTCCCGTGGGCGGCTCTACTTAAATCAGCTGCCCCCGTGGCAAAGGGACAGTGCCAGTTAGAACTGTGGCATGAACCTCTGCCAGCACTCAGGGTGTATGTGCGGGTGTTAAGTATCCCCTGTAAGACTCCTACAGGCTCAGAAATGGCATGGCCACCTTCAGTGTCACTCATTCTTTCCCACTTTCATCCACACCCTTAGAACCTTCCTTATAGGACTGCTTTGAGGAGGAGACGGCAGGATGCTTCCAGGATGCCTGGCAGTGCAGTGTAGCGGAGTTCATTATGATCTGTATCGCCGTTCCCCGGGAGGTGGCGCAGGGCAGGGGTTAAAAGCATGGGCTGTAAATCAGACTACCCAGAGTTCAAGGAGCGGCTGTTCCACGTACGTGCTGTGTGATCTCGGGCGAGTGGTTTAACCTCTCTGAACTTCAATGTCCTTATCCGTGAAATGGAATTACAGGGTACCTGTGATGATTGGATGGAAGGTGTTTTGAAAGGGCACCCAATATATGTCAGGGGCGCCGATTAGCAGGGTAATTTACTAACGTGCTTTCCTGAGTCTCCTTGCTACTGGCCCAGAGAATAAAAGGTCTCTGCCTTTGGGGTGCTCATAGTTCAGTGAGAAGACCAGAAGATGCCTTGGCTGCACACCTTCCAACATAGCAGTCAACTCACCCCATGTGGTTGTTGAGCCCTTGAAATTTGGGTTTTTTGAGTTCTTCTGTGTAAGCATAAAATACGCACTAAATTTGGGAGCCCATTGTCAAAAGAATGTTAAATGCATCACTAATACTTTATATCGAAATATAAATTTCAATATATATTTGATATGCTGAAACTATGTTTAGGCTTTACTGGACTTAATAAATATGTTATTAAATTTAATTCCCCTATAAGTGCTTTTCTCCATGTGGTGATTAGAAAACTTACATAGGTGGCTTGCATGAGGTTCCTACTGGATAACACTGGTCTAGACCTTCCATTTTACAGGTCAGTAGACTGAGGTCAGAGAGAGAGAGAGGTTTGCCTACAGTCACACTGTAAGTCAGTAGCAGAGCCTAGACTGGCGCTCAGGACTTCCGAATTCTGGCCAGGGTTCTTTGCAGAGCATGGGCACCCCCCTGTCCCCCAACATGCACGTGTACACACACGCGCGCGCGGACGCACTTATCACCATTCTGGAGATCTGCACCCACGTCACGCAGGCTGCCCACACAGACAGACCCTGATTGGGAGATGTGTTCCTGTCCCTCGTTATATTTCTGAGCAGGTCTTAGCAAAATGTACAGCTGATCAAGCTCATAAGACAATAACAGATCTCAGTTGTATGGACAATGTCACAGCAGAGCTGCTAATATCTGCGTGGACAGCCCCGGCTTCCCACACTCGCCCCACCAACATAGTCCTCAGTTGCTGTGTCCCAGGAAAATGTCACTCTGCATCTTGCCTCCTGTCTCCTGGTGTTGGGCTCCGAGTTGTCCACACCTGGGTGCTCCTGGCTGTTTACGGATGCTTCCTTCCACACATCACATCATCCTCTCCTCCTTCCTCCTCCCCTTCCTGTCTCCAGCCCTCCTGCCTCTGGCTGCCTCCTCTTCCCTGCCCCCCTCTCCACCTCCACCCCATTGCCACATCTGCTCCCATCCCCATGTGTGCCCCTTTCCATCTTCATGTCAGTCCTCACTCTGTCTCCCCAACCCCATCTCCATGCCCATCCCCTTGCCCATCCTTCTTACAATCTCTGACCAAGGTCAAAGCAAGCACCCCGCTCTGTTCCCCACGCCCGTTACAGATGTGTGGCCCTGGGAACAGGGTCCAGTCCAAGGCAGGTGGCCAGCTGCTGGCACAGGCGTAAATTCCATGTAACTTCCTAGATGAGAACAATCCCGAGGTCCAAGCTGGGCTCCAGAAGCAGCAGGATGAAGCAGGCCACTGGGCTGTGAGCCATGGGGCATAGAATGGCAAAGAATCCACACAGACCCCTGCCTTGAGGGTGTCCCTCTCCCCCACTCTTCTGCAACATGTCCGTTGCTGTGAACCCTGGGAATGTCTCTTTGGACGCTGGTGCAATGCTCTCCTGGGTGGCGAGGAGGTGGGTGCCATTTCCCTGCACCATTTCCCTGAAAGGACCATCCTCAGGGGATGAGCTCCCATCGTTGGAGCGGGAGGGGATGGATCCATGGGGCTGAGAATCTAGCTTTGAGCAGAGCTTCAGACCTATCAAGCCACTGGCAGACACACAGCCAGCCCTGGACCAGCAGAAGCCCTCCGCTCTACACATCCGTGATCAAACAGAGACCAGCACCGGAAAACGCCCCTGAATCCCCGGACCCCACGTCAAGTCAGCCAACTTCCCAGTTTTGTTTGACTTGGTCTTAAGCACAGAGGACTGCAGCGAGAAGTTCCCTGGACAGGTTTTGTCTAGCACCAGGAAAGGTAAGGCGGCTTCCCGGCTGCCTCAGCTGCAGCCACGGCCACGGCCACGGCCACCCTCTGCTGCCCCGTTCCTTGGGCCGCCGGGGGAGGGAGGGCCTGTGGTTATTTTATTCTTGACAGTTCACATCGACACAGCGAGGTAATGGCCGGGTAATCGGTTTTATGAAATTAACTCTGAAATATTGCCTTTTATCTCGAAAGCAGGACTTTGTTTCAGTCATTGTAACTCACTTTGAAGGTAATGTGATGGTTCTTGGCTCTGTAAATCACCCTGTGGCCTTTGAAATTTAGGAACATGAACCTGTTCTTACACAAACCCCAGCAAGCCCCTGTTGAACTGCAGCTACTGGAGGGAAGTTCTCTCCCCGCCTGGGAGGTCCTCCCCGGCCCCCGCTGGAGGTCCAGCTCAGACAGAGTCACACCAAGGGTCCAGCGCAGGCTCTGGCCCAACAGCCCATGGAATCATGGGCAAGTCCACTGACCCACCAGGCGCCAGTCTTCCCATCTGTCAAGTGGGTCCAATAAAACATACCCTGCTAACTTTTCCACTTCCAGGATAGAGAGAAGCAAAAGAGAAAATGGACATAAACCTTCCATAAGGACATCAACATTCTGTACAAACAGAAAGGATTATGTATATGACCCTTTGACTGCCTACACCCCTCCCTGGGCTGAGGGAGCTTCTTTCTCTTCCAGGAGGGGCCAATGTCTAGAGGAGGGGATCACCTCTCCTATTCCCTGGGTCCCACAGTGTGGCAGTTCTGAACACACTCCAGCTCAGGCTATCATTTATCATGGGGCGGTAACCAATTAGATGTGGGGAGGGGTGGGGGAGGAAAAAGGCAAGTTCAAAATTATATTATTTGCAAAAATCCATTCTTTGCTGTCAGCATGCCTGCTCTATTGCCTGCCTTCCTTTCAATCAGCAACCAGACATACCATATCTTGAAAGAAAAAAAAAAAAAGAGCCACCCACAACATAGATATGTCTGTGCCTGAGTCCCTCTACGTTCCCTGTTTTAAATTCTTTCCTTTTTTGGAGGGGGTCCCCCGTTTCAGTTTCTTTCCATCCTCTCTACCACATCTATAAGGTGCCGCTCAAAGGAGCACCTCCTCCAGGCAGCCCTCTAGGAAGCTACCCTGCTCCAGCCACACTGAGCTGCCCAAGGTTCCTCCTGCACCTCGCTCACCTCCCCTGTGCCCTGCACAAACCAGTCCTTCTGTGGATTAACTCTGCCTCTTCCTTTAGGGCCGTCCTCAGGTGCTGCCTCCTCCAGGCAGTCTTCTAGGACTTTGCCAGACTGGGTTAGGGCTTATCCTCTGGATGGTCAGAGCATTCTGCTTTTGTCATTCACACTGGTGCTTGTCATTCTGTCCTGGTCCACATCTGTTTCTCCACAAGACTGTGCTCCCTGAAGTCTGGAGCTTTGTTTTTCTTCCATCTAACGTCAGCTAGTGCAGGCCTGACACACATGAGTTCAAGTTTAATTCCTGTTTCCTTCTTTCCTTCTTTTGTCTCAGCATGGGCAAGCACACAGCCTGTTTGTGGAAAGGAATCCCGTGAGACCTTATAATACCATGGACCCTGCCTTGCCTTGACCAAGGCCACCTTCTCTGTCACCATGTTCCAAGCACACTGAGAATCTGGTCCAGGAACATCCTAAGCTCCTTCAAACCCCAGGGCCTTTGCATATGTTGCTGCTTTCTGCTCAGCTTTTTGCATGGTTGGGTCTTGCTCATCTATCAACTATCAGCTCAAAAGTCACCTTCTGATCTAAGCTGGGCCCCCCCGTTTATTCTCTGTCACAACTCTTTGCTATTTCTTCACAAAGCCCGTTGAAATGTTCAATTATTTCATATACTGGTTTGCATCTGGTCTTTTTCTCTGACACCCCTACTAGAATGTGAGCACCAGGAGGGCAGGGGAGCCTCCTGTCCATGGTCACATCCCGAGCACCGGACACGCAAGGATTCGCTCAGTAAATATTTGCCATGTGAATGAGTAAATGCGTGGGGGATGGGACCCAAGCCCGGTGCCTTCCAATCCCTGCCCCATTTGGAAGGGGCTGAACTCTCTGCCCCCCAACCAAGACCCTCCCTCCTAGCAGAAGCCCTAGGAGGAAGCAGACCCCATCCGTGGGAGGAGGACTCCAGCAAGAAAAAGAGAGGAAAAAAGCACAACACTTTGGTTTATGGGAAAATTAAATATTGAACTGAGTAGTAACAGCAGCCAAGGGAAAAAAAAATAACAACAACTGACAAAAAGTCCCCAAATGGAGCCACCATCAGTGACAAGAGAGATAAACGCGTCTGTGCTTATATGGGCTGCAAAGGGCCCTGTTATGCGGCAGCTGCTGAGCCCACCCACCGCCCCCTCCAACTTGACAGTGGGTGGGGAGTCCGTGGGCTGATGCAGTGGTGAGGAACCTGGGTCTAGCTCATTGCCCGTGTGGGCAGGTACTGCCCGGGATTCTCCCTGCCCAGAGTTGGTGGGGGTGTGGGGGGTGCTTCTGAGTGGACAGGGTCACGGGGGAACTTCCGGCGGCTGCAGGCATCATCCATCCACCCGCCTTCCTCTGGGCGGGAGCTGGCTGGCAGCGCCCCGTTCACCTGCCTCGCCCCTCCTCTGCCAGCTGTTGTGTTTTCGCAGCGGTGGAAGATAAAATTAACAACCCCAACTAGAGGCTCTGGCTGACTGCTCTGGAGGAGCAGGGAGGGTGCCGGAAGGCGGGGTGGGGGGGCAGCATGTGAAGCGGAGAATCGGCCAGGCTGGGCAGAGCAGGATCCGACACCAGTTACTGCTGATAGAGAAATAAAACCCTGCATGTGCGCGCTCGCACGCACGCACACTCGCACGCACGC